>LYUA01002332.1:49706-63922 GCA_002093875.1 Calopteryx splendens | reverse complement strand
ACTAGTAGCATCAATAAAACTCAGTGGATTAAAACATCGTTAATTTCATTGTTCATTATGAACTTCTACAACATTACGCCAGAAATAATTGACCTCCGATATTTTAGTATATGTTATAATTTTACAAAAGGTTTGATAGAAGACACTTTTTCCATCTAAATCTTCATCATTGAAAAAGTATTTTTTTATCTTTGTTTTTCTTATTGTTGCTCTTATATTCTTATATTTTGGTTTTGATTCTTCTTTGATTCTTAAAAGTGCTTGCATATGTTTTATAGGCTACAAATAATAATTATTATTATTACATAATACACGCATATTAGATGCTTCATTATGTGTTGAAATGTATGTTGATGCTTTATTTTCGTCTGGCTGTTGTGCTATTGAGTACATTTGAGAGTAAATTGAGAGATAAACAGAACCACATGACACTGAGGGGTTCTCCTCGGGATATCCCTCTGTCGACCATAATTTCTTGTTTCAATATGCTTTTCGTTTATGTTTAGCTGTATTATAATTCTTATAATTATTTGTTATATTATTATTATGGTACCCCTGTTAAGAATCGCTACAGCGGCGAAGCTCGATCCCACATTTCCCAATGAAATGCACAATGATATCTTCTTTCGCAACCCCGTATTTAAGTGGTCGGAAAGGCACTAAATGGTCCTTGTCACCGTAAATATTGCTGACGCCACAGGATAAGGCCAAGTGGCACTTCAAGTAACTAGCGGATGCATTGGTGATATTATATAATTTTAATTACTCCGTCTTGACTGCACGCAATAAGATCCAAATAAAATGTGTGTTAAGAAATCTCTAGCTATGTAGACTGCTTGCAATTACATGGCCGATATTCCGCAGTTTACTGGGTCCAGTCCATCTCGGATAAAAGGGACCTAGTACGTATTACCTCCCTCTGGAGGGGAGATAATACTTACTCTGGGGTGGGGGGGGGTGTTGGTTAATTACGCGGATATTAACTCGGAGGGGTAAGAGTACAGGGGAAAGGGGAGATTAATGGAGGGAGACTGGTTTCCTCTCCTCTCCTCTCCCTCCTCTGGGCGAGCTTGTTTGCGTCTGCTAACATGCCCACGAAATACTCTTCCTTCGATGGGTGGCAACTTGGGCTCTTCCAAACCGTAATCCTCTCCTCTCTTGCGGGCTTATTTAACGCGAACGGGCTGCTGTAATCGCTACTATAGTGTGATAACGTTCGAGTGCTCAATATTCGCACCTCACAAATGCTACTGGCATCGGCAGTGGGCGTCACTCTCCACATCCAGGGCCTCCTTCTCTCTTCCCGACCAATCATATCAGTCCAATGCCTCAGACTCCACATAATTAACCGTTATTACCTCTTATGTACAGCCACCCGCAAAGCAGGCTGACTGAATTTAAGTGCTGGGTTCATCATTAAGCGGATTGTACGAAAGTGCAATGAAAAAGTAAAGGAGAGATGCGATATCGCATTAGTTTGGCCACATTTAAATTATGCGTCGATCATTTGTGATCCATTGAAGAAAGAATTGATTATGAAATTAGATTAATTTCAAAGGAGATCCGCTAAGTTTGTTAAATAAATGTGATGAGAAAAGCGCAAGCGTGACCTTGTTGTTAGATAAACTAGGATGGGAGTCACTACAAGATAGATGAGGAGAAGCGAAGCTAAGACTTTTACAAAGTTACAGGACAGTCGAGATTATTCGTGACGTTGATGGAATTATTAATACACCCCACTACATTGGCATATTAGATCACCCAGATAAAATAAGTGAAGTAGACTGCATCACCGATTGATATAAAATCTCCACCTTCTCTCACTTATTTCGGGACCACAACAAGAGAAGAATTAAGAACCACAATAATCTTACCGAAAGCGTATAGAGATGCCTAGATAGGGTTTGCATGTGAACAGTGGCGTATTTGGTTGGATGTTATTCTTGATCTGTTTCATTTGCATTTTGCCTTTATTATATGAAGTAATAGTGTGTAGTACTGGTTTTGCACGTAATCATCTTCGTAGTTGTACGTTTACCTTCATGCATAGTGCCTGAATGTGACGCTTAAGGTAATGCGTATTGCAATTGCTTTACAACTTTCTGCGATGCATGAACCCCCCCTTTGAGTAGTGTCATTCCTTGAGTGCATGCCTGGCGTGCACAGGTGTCCCCCTGCCGCACCCCCCTTGCAGGGTATTATGTAGACATAGATAAGTGCGCAAAATCATGCCACAAGAGGTCTCAAAACCACCGGAGTAGCTATTTGAATTCGCGATGGAATCGGAGATAAATCGAGGAGCCGTGCAGGAATGAACTCTCTCCTTCCATAGCATGTGCCGAACATCCGCAAGAAAACTTTTTTTTCCGGATCCCATGGCCGTTTTTTTCAATCTTTCAAGTTTTTTTCCGAGATGGATTTCTGATTTGGCTGCGTCTCCTCCTCCTCCGTGCTCGTATCCACAGGAGACACCGCTCGTATTCCGTCTCCGATGTCTCCCTTTTTTTTCAGGAAAGTGTAGACACGTCACTTGACGCGAATCTTAACTTAACTTTCAGGCGTGGAAACCATTAAACGTTTAAAACTGGAATAAAAAAAAACAGACTAAATCGCCGCTCGTAATGTGATTAGCTCTTTCATCCAAGCCCGTGAATAAAATATGGTCAAACAATTTTCAATTTCCTCAACGCCGCTGTGACAGCAGTCATCCGAATGCCAAACGTGTCAGCGGTACCTTGGGAGTTCTTCCTGTCCTCTCATGCGCGTCAAGTCGTCCGCCATAAAGTTCACATTAAAATTTAACGCCAAGCCAGACATAAATTTTAATGTAGTTTAAGAACCAAAAAAGCGGTTAAGGACTGTCCAAAACCATAGTTAGACTACCTTCAGTGAATGTACCAGCCGGTGGCGTAGCCGGGGGGAGGTAGGGGATGGACTGGTTAGGCTATACCCCC
The DNA here is from genome assembly GCA_002093875.1 of Calopteryx splendens. Classification (NCBI taxonomy): domain Eukaryota; kingdom Metazoa; phylum Arthropoda; class Insecta; order Odonata; family Calopterygidae; genus Calopteryx; species Calopteryx splendens. Next base: position 60,968 of record LYUA01002332.1, on the reverse strand, counting down.
AAAAGATATACTTTCACAGGAATACTTGGCTAAGTGGAGTTTGTTTAACAATGTCCTGTGAAGTACAGTTTTAATTTTTGCATATAAAAACACCAAATGAATAAAGTATCGAGAAAGCCAATAATAAATAAGTACATAGAAAAGACTTTTGGAAGTGAGAAATATATTAGTTTACTAACTAGATGGAGAAAACTTACTCTTAAATCGAAAAAAAGTCTGGATTAAATCGAAATTTAGAAACTTAATAAAATTTTCACAAAATCTTCTTCAAAAAATAACTATAAATACCGAGAAACTTTGAAAGATTCAACACAACTTAACGTAACACCAACATGATTTTTTCCTTGTCAAAGCTATTTATTCGCCTGGACAGATTCCGTTAACTACGATGCTTACAAATTTGTCTTCCATTCTTTATAATGCAACATGCATGCTATAAATGTATCCATTTATCCAAAAGGCAATGAAGGAATAATATAGCAATGCAAATAAGCCGACGAAAAGTCATAGAGACTCCTTAGAGTTGCAGGTTGCAGGAGGACCTGAATTCAGCGGTAATATGCATTCATGCGTGCAAATATTGTATAGTTAGTTATAAATATACAGTTGGCAGAGAATGAGCGTATGAACGAAGCCCCGGAACAGGGATTGTAATGAGTGAATCAGAACTTGCGTTAGTGTTTCAGAAAAGGGGAAATACATACTCTGAAATCTGTGCGCTGAGAAAAGTTGCCGAGGTGGTTTCAAAAGTCACGGACGTGAGAGGAGGGCGACTGGGAGAGTTAGGTTTGGCTTTCGTGCCTGATGAGGACGGTAGAGCGAGGGGTCCGTTTGACCAATCATAGGAACGGATTTGGATGTATGCTTGCGGTGCGGTGGGTAGCCTTTCCCGTGATTGGTCGAACGGCTCGCCTCCGCAGCGCCTGCATACGAGAATTCGCTCAGTGTGCGGTTGGGGAAAGTTTTGCACTCATTCGTAAAATATTAAACTAGGTGAGAGCCCTCAAATATTTTATGAGGAGTAAGTAGTGACTACACTGAAATCAAGAAGCATCTGAATTTATTGAAATTGAGTGATGATTCTAATAAAAATTAAGTAAAACCCAGATCTAGGAAAATAAAAAAACTATGTACGGCTGCAACATAACTGATGACTCATTTAACTGAAGTATGTTGTGAAACAATTTTGATATTGGATTTTGTCAATAAGGTTCAACAATTGATATTTTCGTCCAAATAAAATACATTTATTGAATTTTATTGCTAAATCGTTAAAAAGTATAGAAGTATCGTTCAAAATGTGTATTCTTAAAAGAAAAATTCTGCTAAAACGTGAGGCTTGGTGTATTTAATTGTGTGTTAGGTTACGTGTCAGTGGGAAAGGGCCTTTAAAACTGTAAATTGCACGCTTGAGGGAGAAATAGGAGGAGAGTGCCTAGGCATATAAATTCCTTAAAAACATTAGCCTTATAAATATTTCAATACTCGTTATAAATAATAATAAATAATTTAATTTAGAAATATCCCAACCTTCGGTCGGTGGACCGTCGTAAATCCCTCTCCGGCAGTCACGGTTTAATATTTGATCCAGAACGTGACAGTACTCGCATTAAGAATTTCAGGTAATCCTAATGTACCAGTTCTTCTTACTTTTTCAAGAGTTTTCACCACCTTTGAAAGTTATTAATTTGACGTTCCTTCGTTTTGTCATCATTCCAATAGTCATTAACGCTTGTGGCTCTGATATTAGTTTGCTGCTCGTCACTGTTGCTCAGGCTAAAATATCAATGAGATCTGAATTCAGTATTTCATAAATCATTTCTTTTTATAATAGAATCAACCATGTTTTTCACTACTTTTCACTGTTTTGAAAATAACTTCTTGATATACTCAGTTTGTTACTTGGGAAATATTTATAAAAAAAATTTACCTGCCTAATCGCGTGGATTTTCGATTTCATGCTGTCTTTGAAATGGTGCATTCCATATAACGATAACTTAAATGGCCAAAATTAACATTTTTAGAAAAGTTGTTATTGTTTTATACCCTTCCGAAGAATTTTCGGCATTGCTAAGGATTAAGAACATAGGTATTCTATAAGAAGGACAAATATTGAAGTATTTCATCGTGTGCTTTGAAAACATTATGTAGAATATCTCATTGGTAAAAATGCTATTGAGTATTAAAGGAGCGTTTATTATCTTATGACTTGTTTTTTTAATTTTTCTCCGGTATTTAACATAATTTTTCTTTTTCATATGCATGACTATATTCACCACTGTATGAACCACAGTTGTATACTTGTTATGGTTGGCTTGATATATAAACGGTCATCCACCACAGGTAGCCAACGATGGTTGGTTTGTAGATATGTGAGAGAGAAGCTCATCTAGTCCTTAGACCTTCACCGAGTCAAAGTCACACATCTGGGAAGGGGCGGAGTGGCTTTTCCCGTGCTGCCTGAGATTTCCCAGGAAAATCTGGTGCTCGAAAGAAATCGCAAATGCTGGGTAAGCTGGGTGTGTAAGAAGTCACCTGGAATCGAACCCGCACTCTCCGGATAGTATTCGAACGCTCTGTCCAAAAGGCTATCACGCTCTCCATTCACCATTTCGTCAAAAAATATTCATCCGGCTGAAATAAGATTAGTTGAATCCGGTAATTGACTTCCCTTTTAACGATTCTATCCTCGAAATCGGAATCTCTTGGATATCACCTTATCTCCTCGTTCCTCTCATGGCTATGAGGCCATGGAGGCCGTAGAGAAGATGATTCGTTTTTTTAGTGTCCACCTTACAGCGTCCATCGCCTTTACTCGTTCACGGTCCTACCACCAATCCCCCGCCCCGCCTTCCCCAAAAGCGCGACCCCCACCCACCACCCCTTTCCCCTCCCACCCGTCAACCGCCATCGAGGCTTTGGCATCAATCGGGTGGTTGAGGGTGGAGGGGGTGAGAGGGGGGAGGGGGTGTGGGAAGAATCGCGCGCGTGGCATCCCGCGTGGAAGTCGTCGCGGTCTCATTTCCCGCGCATGCGCAGTGAAGCGGAGGAGAGGAGAAGAGGGGCGGATGAGTCGGAATCGAACCTTCTGCGGTTTCGTGGGGGACGGGGATTTTTTTTCCGTGGGGCGGATTTAAAAAAAAAATAAATATATTTATGTGCGAGTGGGCAAAGTGAAGGGCGCGTGTCCTCTTTTTGTCCGGGGCGAAGTCCGAAGACAAGCTGTTTTATCTCGATTAAAACGTCATGAAGCGAAGTTGCGTGCCACCGACCGGAATAGTTTCTACTGTTTTTACTTGTTCTTGAAGTGTTTTACAATTTTTTTCCAGCAAGATCTGGTGTTCGGAAAAATATCACTCACATTGCGTAAACTTGGTGTGTCCAAAGTCACATGGAGTCGAACCCGGTCACTATAGTAATCGAATTCTCTGTCTACTACGCTCCCCATTCGTTCCTTTTTCGGATCACATTTTCTTTCTGCAATCGATAATATATTATTGAATGTTGTAAAAATATTTTTTTCTATAAATTTGTTGACTATGTTATCAGAAAATATATTTTTATTTTCCCACGAAGTTGATGATGACACAAGATTGATAGTAAATTATTAGCTCTCTTCACAGTAAATTGATTCAAAATGCAAAAAATATTTCCACTCATAACTTTTCGGGCTCATTAAATCCCCCTTTCTGGTCTTCAAGGTTTTTCTGAGATGATCCCGAATTAATATGCGGGTTGCATATATTTATAACTGGGAAATATTAAGTGTAGGTAAAGGTACACCACAAAGTATTAAAATTATTTCAAATGTACCAGAAACCCTAGGACTGTGAAGTTATTAAGTACTTTCGTACCAATTCATGTAAAAACCTTGAAATTTCTATCATAATAACGTTATAAGAATTTCAAATTTCCCTTCTTTGGTTGTCTCTTGATATCAAATTATTTCATCATGAAATAGCTTAATTTTATGTTCAACATGTCAGCACGTGTGGCTTTAACCATTGTTTTTTATTAAATATAAGAAATTAATAATGGGTAGGTTGATTCCAAACACAAGGGTAGAACCGCTGCTAAGATGTTGTAAGATCAAATACTAGACAGAAACTCTAGTGTTCATAGTTAATGAGCCCTCCCCATACTTTTCTGAACACACATTTCCGAACCCGGAATCAGCGCTCATCTTATTTACTCAAATACCAAGTTTTGTGACCAAATAAGGCAATCTCCGAATAAAAATCTTCACTGATTATTTCTTGATGCATTTCAGTTTTCAGTAATTGTCATAGTAAATCTGCTATGTTAATCTTAAACTTGAAATCATAAAAATAAATTGAAGGAGTGTTATTCTTAGTCCAGCTTACGCTACGTTCAAGGAGTGTTGATCTGGATATCTCCGACTGAAACGATCCCGTGAATTACATGAGTTAAAAAGGGGACGAAATGAAGTTGCTGCACTTAAATTGATTCTTTATTCTGAACGTGGTTTCAGTGTGTTTGGCTCGGTGAAAAAATTTAACTGCGTTTAATAGGGGGCTCCCAATTGTGCCTAATTGTCCGGTTGTGTCTACTAATCTTCTACCAACATTTTAATGTCAATTATTCCTGATTGCGTCATTTTTTCTCTAGTATTTTGTTTATTTTACGAGATCTAGGCAGGATCTATGGTTCTTTCCTACTGATTTCAATGTTCCATTTTGTCTCTGATTGGCTATCGAAGGGATGAATGGCCTCAGCGCGGGTCACCGGCACACATCTCCTCTCCCGGAGCGCGACTGTCATTCGCATGAACGTAAAATGCGTCGACAAAATTTCCATCCAGTTTTAGACGTAATCGATAGCAGGGGCCGAGGAAGTACATTCCGATGTGGTATTTTTCTAATTCATTTCCCACCGTAAAAATGTTTAATCTTCTATTTCTTCCAAAGCTGTTGCTTATCCAGGATAAAGTTATAAAAAAAGTAAATATGAAGCGATACAATTCGGAAAAAAGTGGATAGTTTAAGCAAAATGACACTAGAGAATGTAATGGTCAGTATGGAAATGGACATGGTAATGGTAGTATGAAAAACAGTAGGGTTCCTGTGCGTTGAAATTCAAATATGCCGTGTTTTCAATTCAATTATTGCCTCAGAAAATAATTTAGGACACATTTATACATTACTACTTAGTCGCTACATTCTGTTGCCATATTTATAAATAATTCTTAATTAAAACGCAGCAAAAGAGGCTACCGTGAAACTTTCTAGTTCGGCATAAGATAAAAATAAAACCTTTTTCCGTGGAATAGGATCTCTAAAGAACGTAATTGCCCTTAATAAACACACACTGATGGCTTAGTTCGGTGCATAAGCGGCGATTGAAGAAAAATTACGACTGGGAACCGGTTTCAGGCCCACCAAATTTTATTCTACGCCGCTCGATTTATCTTTGAATGGACAAAGGAAGATGACGACTGAAAATATGTGTAAACGAAAACCTACTACGAGTTACTCAACTGGATTGATTGGAGAAACTACTACAGGGAATGCCTACTATTTAAATATCACTTTAACTCCAGGATAGAGTACTCATCAGTACTACTTAGGGCATGAAAGAAGAGTACCAAAATTTTAAGATAAAGCTACAGACATTGGACATAATGTTCAGGCCGAGTGGGTATGGATTGAAAATGGTAAGTAATTCGGATCTATATATTTTAAAAAAGAAAAATTTTTCCGTAGAGTTAATCCAATGCCCCAATTCCAATGAATGTAGAGTGAGTTGAAGGGAGGGAGGGGGAATAGGAGCATAATAATGAAGATAGAAAGGGGTTTGGTGGCACCCTTTTAATCTCTTTATAGGGCGCTTAGGGCGTCCCCACTTTTTGATTTTTTTCTCTCTTGGATGGGTGACTGCACAGGATTAATGGTCGCCGTAGGGGTTGTGGCTTGACTGGACGGGATATGATGGTGACAGCGGGAGGGAGGAGGAAGGGGCCTCTCTCCTTTCGCTTTCACGTGCGAGCCCCTCTCTCCCTCGCACGCACACGCACCCTCGCCCATCTGGTCGCCTGACTGCGAATCCCGCCTCGGGGGGGGGCGAGAAAGACGCGGGATATATCTGCACGGCTGAGCGATGTGGGGGAGAGGGAGGGGGGATGCTGGGCGCATCCATTCATTAAGATCAATCTCTTTTCCCCAAAACTACGATGATCAGTGCACTCAGTCCGCCTGCGGTAGCTATTGTCGACAGGCAGTGGTGGGTCGTATACGGGGTTCTCGAATGAAATCAATGCGTGCGCAAAAGTCACCATCCCCATCCGATTGTGCTCGGGAGATTACTTGAAAATGCGGTCGTAAAAATCCCACTTACATCAATCTCCGATTGTTGGCATACTTCGCGCAGGTCCGGAAATATAATATACTTAAAACCTTTTCACTTTACAAATGACTTAAAAATATTTTTCCATACCATAAACCCGAGAAGCGTTCAATAAAATAAGTCACTTTTTTGCATTAAAGAAACCACTTACATATTTTTGCTCAACTTTATTTTTATTTTTACATAAAAAGGCAGGCCTTATACTATTTTTATACATACTTTACGCCTTTTTTGAGGCATTTTTCGTACCTGGAGACCAGTTTGTTTATCCCCTCTTCAAAGAACGGCGCCGCCAATGATGGCAAATTCTCCCTCTTGAATATCGACAATCTTTCTTAAAATTTCGGGATGTTCTTCGCATAGTAAAGAAATCGCAAAACACCGATTCTCACGAATGTTCTCTTCAATTTCCTCCACCAAATCTTCGTTTACAACAGAAGATGGCCGCCCACTCCTTGGTTCATCTAATTCGTTCGGCCGATGTTGAACTGTCTTACCTAATTCTTAAGCATTCCATTGCTCATTGCACTGGCACCATAAATCTCAACGACCCACCGGTGAATCTTTCTTTTACTGCTGCTCCTGCTAGCCCTACCTTCAGTAGGGCTAGCAGGAGCAGCAGGGCTTCAGGTGGCGTTGAGCTTTCCTTAACTTTAAAACGGACAAAATATCCCTATTTAACAGTCGGAGGGATCTTCTTTTGACTTAAACATTGAAAACAATCAAAACATATCGCGAATAAATTTAATCCCGCATTACATGAGCATTTTCGACCACAGTGGAAAGTTGTTAAAATTCATTATCAGGTAAGTAATGCAAGAAATCCACCTTCCTCTGAAAAATTCGTGCCCAAAAAAGTTAAAATTTGCATGCAAATCCACTCAAGCCACAAGATGATGAAATATCTAATGCTTCTGCGTTATATAAAGTAATTTTTCCAATAAAAGATTATCTTAAACCGCCTGACATTCATTTGTGGTGGTCTGGATGATAATATTTGGATGTAAATGAAGTCAAAATGTGATATGTGGGTCCGACAAATTACCCAGGATATGTATGGTATTTAGGGTCGCCTATAATAAAGAGCTTATATAAACATTAATTACAAACATTTTCTGGGTTGAAGTAAAATGTTAGTGAAGCCAAAAACATGATCTACGATTACTTCTTAAAACTCATTAATTACTTGTCAAGTTAAATTATGCATGGAATCATTAGTCTCCTCGTATTTTATATCCGTAGCAGAGTATAATATGGTAACTTTGAGGAGCTACTACAGTGCCAAATGCATGATACCATGTTTATAACCAGTAGGTATACTAACAAAACAAGTAGTCGTATATGCATCGTAGCGTATAGGAGCTTGTGTCAATAACATATCTCTAAAATATTAATACACAGAGGGGGAAATATGCTATCGTAGCTATAAATTCTAGCTTAAATTCACTCTGATTCATGCATAAATTCAAGGAAGGAGGTACAAATACCATGCATCATAAATTACATATTCCTGATCGTTCGGAAGGTCCCGAGAATATAACTTCGCTATCTTGGGCTCGAACATGTTAATCATTCATTAGATATGCATGTAATATCGTTGATTCATGGCCAGCCTTTATACGCCATACCACCATAAAGGATGAACGCTTAGTCAAGAGATTACCGAAGCGAGAGCCAAACGAAGGACGCCGAGTAATGGATTTTCTAGCAGATAATAATGGGTTTTGGCCACAAACGTTGCGTAAATCTCGGCTAATCAACAGAATTTGTAAAATAAATGTATAGATTGAAGAGACGTTCAAGAACTAAGATTCACCTCTAGACGTGCGTCACTTATCCTGGTTTGTAGAAATCACATACTCGTTCCCAAGTCATAATTATTAAGATTGGGTAAAACGAGATGGCACCACTACATTTCTTCGACATTTTACCTTTCGGCACGTAACATTTACCAATTGTGAGGAGCTTTTTTTAGATTGAATGCTCCAATTGAGAGAGTAAAAGGCAGGGAAGATAGGTATTTATTTTTCTAATCAAAAAAAGGGCTAAATTCAACACTTTTCCCTGTACGGAATTTTCCCAATGAAGTGGGAAATGCAACGCAACTGGAAATATAAAAACGAGCAGGAACATTAAGTCGAAAGACCACTTGATAAGGCTACTTGGTTGAACCACAATGGAATATTGCTATACTTGGAGATTAAAAGTGACTGAATACTCGAAAGCTGTGAAAACGCACACAAAAATTTTACCTGGGAATCAATCGTCCCATGGTTTTCCGGGCTTTCATCCCCTTTTTATGCGGGAGCCGTCACTGAGGTGGCACAGGATTTGTTTCATAACGCTTAATATTCAGCCACCATCATTCGAATCCGTTCGTTCTGCGCCTAGCTAAAGCTCTATGACCGATGCGACTGGTTGAGTCACATTCAGCCTTACTGTTGTAAAGTCCCATCCGCGCTGCTCGCTTCAGAATTTCCATTAGGGTACCGGACACCGAGTTGGAAAGAGCAATCGAACAAACCTAAGAAGGGATAAGGACCGACTTCTTCTATTTCATCAATCATCCAAATGATCCTACCGTGAAAAATGATTTTTAACTTCTCTATCTTCACTAGGACAATCCGCGATCATGGAAATAATCTTGAAGTTCTCCAAATGATCAAAATTCTCTATGAAACAGTCGACTTCAGAGATGAACATTTTAACTATCCTCCAAACGATGCATTAAAGCTTCTGCGGCCAGATTGCTGCAAAAGCTTCCTCGGTGGTTAGATGACTCGAGGATTTTTCGGTGTCTTCGTCGTTGCTTTCTCGAGGATGGTGGACGAGAGTGGGACCTGAAGATGCCGACTGAAGATGCCGTCAAAGCAGTCGCCCACCAGGATGAACAAACGTGGGTGAAATCCAAAAACCCTCGAGTTTTCTCCTACCCGAATCCAATTTCCGAACACTTTTTTAACTCTCTCGCCCGCCGTGAATTTTGAGGAGGAAACGCATTGGCAGGAGAGTGGTATCTCAGTCTTTATTGTGAAAATACGTCCGATCGTAAATTGATTTAAGTAGCTTTTATTGAACACTTCCTTTATCTTTGAATGTCCTCTGATCCAGCTGAAGACTAATAAGGGCAATTGCTTGTTTTTTTCAAACTCTTGAAGGTTCTTGGCATTATAATAATAGTCACTAGTTGTCCTATGCTTAAAATTAATGAACGTTCCACAGTGATATATTATGGCATGTTGGTATTCAATATCATTCCCCGGTTTTCCTAAACATGAAATGGTCATCTGTGGTATTTTACAGTTCCAAAAAATGTCGAAATTCTACTCTGGCATATGCATATTCATATCCTGAAGTATAGGCAAATTTAATAACATATGTGCTTGCATATTGCCTAAAAACCAAGGGAAGAATGACGCGCTTTTTCGTAAACGGCATTTCACACTTTGTGGGACGATGTTTATGCGTCATTACACGCTCTCTTCTTAAATAACCATCTACTTATAAACTGAACTTTTAGTCCCATTTTAAAAGTTTTGTTTCTTTGTTGGCTGCAGTTTTGAATCACGAATGCAGACACCAAAAAGTTTTGCCGTAGTGTTCATGAAGGTCTGATATCCTTATAACTATGTATTTCGAATGATTTGGTAACAGTTAAACTCGATAGAGAATAATTCCACTCCAGTTCCACCTTCTTTATGAACAAAGGAAGACCTCAATCATATTTCTTTTCTAATAATACACTTATTTAATCTAGTTAAGCCAGATAAATTTCACAAAAACTTCTTTACCACTCATATATAAGCTATAAACCGTAAATAATCAATTAGTTTTCATCTCGCAGTAACAAAAAACAATTTACATGCTCATAAAGAGAAATTTCTAGTTATAAAAAAAGATATTACGATTAGTTACATATTAAATTTCCAAAAGCGTATGTGGGGTACAGCACATGCATTAAATATTAACTCGATTGCAATAGGGAAGCTTGATTGAAAGTTTATGAAGTAATTCTTTTGCGTAGTTGCTTAGACTAGGCCGCCTTGTTCGAAGTTACATTTATGTACATAAATCCTTTATTTTGTTGAGTACTAGTGGTTCGTCTCGCGTACCTAGAGCACTATGGTGACAAAGTTCACACACATATTCTTCACTTTTATGCTCATAAAGTTTTTTGTAACCATGTTCCTACAATATTCCCATTTTCTGTTAATTACCTCGTAACTCTTTAGTTACTCATAAAATACAGAATGCTTGCTACCTGTGGCATCAGTGTTACACATTTTAGTGGTTACTCGTTGGGTACAGTGTAGACCGTGATGTTACCATTAATTATCAATAAGAACATAGTCTCGTAGTAGTGTCATAAAAAATATGTTCGAACATTCAGGGACTATAAAAAACATTTGTGAAACAACTGACAATTTCATGACCCTTAAGATCATTCTGCGCTAATTAAAAGCTGTGTCGGCACTTAAAAATGTCACGTCAAGTCTAATAGTAAGTTGAACTCAGCTCTGTGTCCAGGTTTAGGAAAAAGAGCAGACTCAAGGTCGGTCCACAATCCAAAGCATGCCAATGGAGTGGGTCATTGGTGAGACATCGGCGATTGTCTTGGTGGCACAACGTAAGACCACACGAGACTGCCTGGGAAACAATCAATGGAAGTGCTCCGACGGCGGACAGATAAATGGGTTCCCGCGTTGTGTCCCCAACAATTCGGCCGCGTGAGCACGCACGGCAGGCGGATGATGGCCGAGCACTCACTGATCTGGAATAATGAGTGGAGCGGGCCGTAAAGTAGTTGTGCCCAGGTGAACTCTCCCTCGTCCCACTCCGATCAATAGGTCTTTATGTTTATGTTATCGATCCCGTCCCCTCCCCCCCCCCCCCCCCCCC
>LYUA01002330.1:107854-127688 GCA_002093875.1 Calopteryx splendens | reverse complement strand
AAGCTTCCTTACCTAATGCGATTCTTCTTCTAATATCCTTACCACATTGCTCACCTTCGTCCAAAACACTAACTAAATGCGTAAATGTTCTACCTGCTCAAGTTTATGCCATCCCACTTAAATGTTTCTTGTGAACAAATAAGATTCCAAAAATTATTTTTTCGCCCGTGCTCAATTCTCGGCAGTAGATGAGAGGGATACTTGAACATTCCCATGGCACGCCTTATCCTCTCCCATGAGTCAACGGTGTGTCTTCATGCGACCAAAACGACACACCTGGAGAGAATCCAAACCACGGGAAACAAATTTGTGCGAAATCACTTTGGCACCCTCCTTGGGCTTGCGCCGAATACGGATATCCGAACAGATCGACGAACACTGGAAACATATTATTGGAGTGTCTCTGGGATTATGACCCAAGTGAAACAACTTAAAAATCGTGGCTCAAAAGTTGCACTTCTACCCCTCCATATCCCTTCCCTTTACCCCTTTTCTTTCCCATATTTGACGCCTTTGATCACCCGTGAATAAATTATCAGAAATCACTGGGTAACAGTAACCGGTCGGGGATGAGTTAACCAGGTCATGAATGACAAACCTATACCCGCGGAAATACGCCAGGATGAACGAATGGATATATTAACACATACGTGCACACATCCAATTACAGTTTTCTTCGTCTCCCTTTTCACGACTGGTGACCTAACACGCGCTTCCAGCAGCTCGTGGGGTGTGTTATAAAATGCTTATTTGTGAATGTCAGTGCTCGGCGACATATCTTTCAGATCCCCAATCACTGCTCTCGACTGGCGGATCGCGTGAACTTCCTCTTCCGGGATACTCCTGCAGGCCCATTTATGGATTGCATTCACGTCTCCTCTCTTCTCCCCCTCTTTTCTGTGTTGATACATGATTTTAAAGTCGTCATGTAAATAATGAAAGGATCAAATGGTTTGGAATGTATATCAATCTAAGATGGTGGATTAGCTTTTGCATGAACGTGAGGATTATGAAAAGTGGTAAAGAATATGGAATATATTTTATAATAAGTGTTTATTATTACAGTCTGTGTTTTCCATTTCGATCCACATTAACTACATATGAATTATAAAACCAATTAATAACTCTAAAATCGTTAAAAAGGTTACAAAAAAATATGTTGAATAAATCCCGACAGCAATTTCAACAATGTCATAATTTGAAATATTCCGTAATGAAGTGCACTTGTGAATGACGTTCCTTTTTTTGTAAAAGAACTGTGGTTGGTGAATTCTCCTTTATTTTTGCGTCTGCATGCTTTAGTCATGCATGTTCGTACTCTATATTGAAATTAATATTCACTTATTGTAACGAAAATTTACATGAGCTGTCGTAATGAATGCTAATCATCGCAACAACAATGCAACGCACTCTTGAAGTTCCTTATCCAAAGGGTTTAAAAAGCGTGTGAGAAGCCAACTTCCCTTCGCCATCGGGCATTTTAAGAATATGATCGGTCGATTAGTGGCGAGGCAGCCGTGACGTCAGTGTGACCTACGCATTGTTTGAGCGAACCAGATGCATATTCACAGTCCATTTCTTCGTGAAATATCAGGTGTCTTTGTGATAAAACACGGAACAACCCGCCGATTTCGACCTTTTACTAGAGCCTGGAGTGATGTCATCGCTTCAACACAAGGCCAAGGACTCCAGTTGAAGGCATATCGTGCGCCGGCTTTGTCGCTAACACCGGATTCATGTGTCCTATTATTTTGGACGTTCCAATGAAGTGCTGCGTTGCAGGGACATGCAATATAAAATATAAATCGGCTCCATGGTGGTAAATAATTTTCTATCGAACAGGTCAATATGGACAATTTCAAGAAGCCTTTCCATCGAGGGTGGAAAATTATCTTCAATATTTACAAGAGCATGGATGTTTCTCGACGAACCCGATATTGCTCGATATGCCGGATAACTATCGACATGTCATTATATATCATAGCTACCTCTATATTTATTTCTTTCCGCGGTGGATATGACGATATGCAAAAAGGCACGAATCCACAAGGAAAAAATAATATCGTTGATTGTGGTACTGTATGGTACGTATCCCACTCAATTTAGCGGGTACGGTACAAAAATTCCGATCATTTTCCCTTAAATAAATGTAGATGGTGCTCGACTTTATTTTTCCTTCCATGTGCGTCATGGGAGTATTCGTCTTGGAGCATTGCCCACGAGTAAAGGGGGAAACATTCCTGAAATACTCATTTTCCTCACTATTATTTTTGGCCGCGTATCATCCGGCCTTTCTCTCAACTAACAGCATTTAGTTGTTGATGCACCTCGTGATTTGCGCTTGACCGTTGAAGTAATTGAACCTCGAGCGTAGGTCATTAATTTTCTGAAACGAGGAGGGAGCATCCGAAAACGTTTTGTATTGAACTGGCAAGATAAAGGTCAGAATTCGAAACGTTGTGAGACGTTCAGTGCTCCGCGCCAGGAAACAATTATCGATAGTGATTACTGTCACTCATAACATACTTATTTTTCCGACTGCGTTTATACATTTAGGTCCAAGAGTCATATTCGTAGTACAAAGATTAATCGGTTATCACAAATGTGTGGCGGGGAAATTGAAATCTCGCATTCAATCCGCAGTCGGAAAAATAAACATTAACGTTCAAGGTTTAATTTATTTAAATTGACAATGAGTATCATATCAATACTTCCATGGTTTGTGCTTGAACATTACTTACTTAACTTCAATGTGATGTCGCTTTGTTCGGTAATGTTTTTAAACATTTCTATAATATTTTGATTTTCCCTTGAACAAAGCCCAAAGGCTTTTCATTTTCGTGCGTGCGTGCAAATGCACCCGCTATTGAAAAGTGTGAATCCAGTTCATGTGTTTCTCGTTGGAATTCAGTGATTTAACGGCCGAACATACACGTCAACTTAGTGATGGAATTCCATGCTCCAACGTCACTTGGTGATACTTAGAGCATGCATAGCGAGCATCGTGGAGGAACATGTTTACCATGAAGGATAATGTTGCTTTTTCCAACAAATTGTGGCCGCGAGTAAAAATGCGAATAGATTATAAACGGTGCCTCCTTCGTGCCACACCAACCGTGGTCTTTTGTCTGTGAAAGTAATATCAAAGGTCTATGCCCCTCTCAGAGAATGTTGAAGTGAGAAGTAGTAGTTGGAGAGTAATGATGTAGGACGAACTTTCTCCTCAGCTTTCTAGTATCAATTGCATTACGTAGAATTAAATAAAAGGTAAGTAGGAATTCGTAACATTTCCGGGCGGGGAGGACTTTTTTCGGATGTTTATATGTTAAGTTTCACGAAAGGTGCCTTTGAATGAAAATTACATTAAAATTTAAGGTTATTTAAGGAGAGTCGATGAGGACCTATAATCTCGAGACTCAACACCCAACGTCCTATAGGTGGTTGAAAGTTAGTAGCCCAGCTCTCTGGACCCATTGGACAACCGCGGCCCCTAGTAAATATAATGCCCACATAGAATAAAAACCGATTTAAATAATAGTGTTGTTGATAATAGAAAGGCGTGGTAGTCCAATGGGTACAGCGCTGGGCTACTGACCACAGGGCCCCGGTGCTATTCCGGGTATCGCCTCTGGGCACACTCAGCTTCACATAAGCTGTGTGCTTTTTCGGGTACCATGTCATCCTGAGGAACCGCAGTCGGCACAGGGAAGGGAACTGGTCCCCCTACCCGATTTATGAATTTCACACGCCTTTGCGCTTACAATTAGTACCGGGTGAGCTCGACACTCACCCACCTAACCGACCTTCAGGTTGATTAATGAAGTTGGTGGTTGACAATAGAAGATATTAATTAGTGTCATTATCGAGACTCAATTTGATAACATTAGTACCTATAGCAAAAACAAAAATGAGTAATAATAAATATTATGCCTAGATCGGTTCGGATTGTGTTTCTTAGACCTTCGGAGATGGCTGCGTACTCCAGATAGCCATGCTCTTTACGGTTTGATGTGCCTCTTGAATGAGGAGCTCGGTTTTGGGTCAATCGGTGTGGAGGATCTAAGCCAGATAGCTTGACCTACAAATTCGCAGTGGGAAATTTTCGTAGCAGTCTCAGTCGACTCGGAAACTCTCGCAAGGTTCAGCCGGGGGGGAGGGCGGGCAGGAGAAAAGAAAGCCGAGGCGAAGCCAGTCTCCCCCCATTGAACTAACGCCCTGTGCATTTCCTTCCGCTTTGCCGCCAAGAGAGGGAGAGGCCGCGTTTGCATCCAGCCCCAGGGGTCGTTTCGCGTTCGGGATCCTCGGCTCGCGACAGGCCTTCCGGGTGGCGAGGGGTGTAAAACTTTCCGACCCCGCGGGACGGGAGAGAAAAATCCAGTTATCGTGTCGAGCGGTGCCGGCACCGCGACCGAGGAATTGTGTCTCCGAGTCGGTGATCGTTTTTCCGACCCGCGGAACTGGGTCGACCGCCGCCGGCGTCGGTGGTCAGGCGGCGGTCCGCCGTCTGGTTTTACTGGCTGCCTCGAGGATGCGGCATGGACTCGAAGAAAATCGGGCCATCAAAAATATGAGAAAAAGAGTAAAAATTTGCGTTTACTAAACCAAGAACTGTGACAACAAAATGCAGGGGCGCTAGGATAAAAGAGCAACCAATCCCATGGAGCACAGAGGCGACGTATTTGGGTGTAACAATTGACAATCGTCTACATTTCAAAAGCCATACTAAAATGATCGTTGACATATCCATGGCAAGAAGAGGACAACTGACTCCTATTCTAAAAAGCAACGCTAACCCGACAGAAATAAAAGATATATTATACAAGACAATAATAAGGCCAATACTTTTGTATGCAGCCCCGACATTGGTGGGAATGCTGACCGAAACCACTTTTCAGAAAATAGAATCATCTGAAAGGAACAGCATCCGCCAAGTATTTAACATGAAACCGTGGTCTAAAATAGACAAGGTATATGAGCTGACAGGCAATGAAAAGATTAAGGATACCATCATAGAACTTAGTAAAGCATATTACGTATCACCTAAAATAATAAAGAAAAATGCAATGAAATATGATATTAGAGATAAACTATCTATGATAAATATAACAGGCCGCAAAACGTCCTCAAATGTATACCAAAGAATATATAAAAAATGAACCCGATAAATAGTATTGACCAGGATGGTCAAGGTATTTTGGAAATAAAAACAAAGGATGTAGAGCAAAAGCCTTATTGTACGGCAATCTCTGAAATAAGCCGCCGCAAGGCAGCAAGTCATCTCGGTCGGTTGAAATTTGCGTGTAACATGAATTCATTCCATCTTCACCGAATAAAGAGATGCCCGTGGTAACAGAATGACTTGCATCACCGCCATATTTTAATCTAGGCTTAGTTCAATTTCTCTACATTAGGCCGCGTTTTATGAGGAGGGGATTTAATGACAATGGGTTGAATTAAGGATGTAAAGGATGGATGACTGGTCATATGGAGTGTAGTATTGTATGGCTCAGAAACTTGGTCGTTGGTCGGCAAGAGCATAAGAGTAGATTGTGGAGGCTTTTGAGGTGTGAGCGAGGAGAAGGATGGAAAGAATGAAATGAGCGGAAAGGAAAACAAACGAGGAAGTGCATGGTATGGGAGGAGAGGAGGCGGTTGGGAGAAATTTTCAGTGGACAGGGAAAGTGTATGCAGGGTGTTATGAGTGGCAATGGACTTATGAAAACTGTGATAGAGGAGAGAATGCTGGGTAAGCTAGGCAGAGAGGTGAAAACACTGTACGTGTTGAATGGGATGAAGGGATACCAATATGGAGTTATTAAAAGCTTTGTTGTAATGTAGAATGTGATTTAATGCCATGTTAGATAGGGTTTTGAAGTGTTACAGGCTTAGTCTTTAGGCACATCAAAACCTACCTCGAAGGTTTGATCACCGTTAATTAATTAGGGTATGGACTTGTATTGTTCCGCACCCTAGGAGCGCGGTAATGGATCTTTTTTTTGCCCGTAATACCTATCCGTAAGCCGATTTTGCTCTCATCACAATTTGCGATCCAGCTCCAATGATTCGTGGTAGAGCTTGGAATCGTTTAATGAGGTGTTTCGAACCGCATGATTTGAAATACAATGGTAAATAATTCGTCATATGTTTCTAAAATATTGATATTTACGCACGTGAAGTTCCATTATTGCGCCTCTTCGCCGGGAATTGAACCCGGCCCCATCAGTCAGTAGCCGAACTATCTAACAACTATTTACAATATCACTATGGCGAAACAAAGTAACCGGCTACTTCGAGGGACTCTGTAGACGTTGAAATTCCATATCTAATTTATATTTATATATTTTTGCCAATCTTTTATGATGTCTATTTGTCTCTATTCTATATTCTAGTAATATTGCATTCATGCTTTTTCACAAGCCGGACCTTTATGACTTGTGACGCTTTTGTCTCGTAAACATATTTATTTCTTCAATGGCAACCAACTTGATGCTTACCATAGAGGTCAGATGTAATAGCAGAGTAGTGGCCATTTGACAAAGCCTTGCTTAATATGCAAGCGGTCGGAAGTTCTCATCCATATTCACAAGATATTTCGTCGAAAATGAGGGGGAACACTGGTTCAGAAGAACGAGAATTTTTGTAGGTGCCCCCATTAAAAAATTAAATCGTTTAATTCTTTATTTTGAACAATTTTTTGATCCACCGACAGTCACAATTTTACGGCGTAATCATTTTCATGAGGGTCGTCGGAAAAGGATTGTTTTCAATATGTTGAGAAGGATACCTTAATACTCGAGCTAAATAACAAAGCGATACTTAAAGAATTGAGATTAGACACGCATCGAAATATATATATTCGCCTGATTGGCCATGAGTGTGCTGTACTTTTTATTGAGCTTGGGTGGAATAACCAATCTTTTCCATGAATTTGCATAAAGATTATGGAAATGTATGCCGGAAAATGCCAGTGATTGGAATGATACGCATAGCCTGCGTTTTTCAGGGGATTGCTATTATTCAATGCATTCATATTTTCCTGAAAGCTTCGTACGAGGCGTTTAGAATGGAGTTTTAATTGAAGAGATATTTATTAATATGGCATGATATTGCGTCTTTAAAAAGCAGTAGTTCAAACTTTTGTTTGCAATTATGATTAAACAAAGGGATCATATCATTAGTAATCAAAAGTAAATATGACAGGTGTCATAAACGCAATAAATTTAACATCAGTAGTCTTAGCCTAGTATTGTTTGAATAAATTTATCTTCGATAGAAATGAATGAAATCACCATTCAAAGATAATTATATGTCTTTCGACTACCTAATGGCTTTTCCCATTATTTTTTTATAGTTGCGATGGCGACTTTTGCGTGCGATTTCGTTAATATTTATGTTCGACAGTCGTTGCTCCATAATCTGTATCGATTGATTGCTGTTTCTCCTTCGTTCATTTAATTTTCGTGAGTCGAGAGCTTTCCTTGGTAATATAACCGTAATAATCCTTTGAAACTTTCCACCTCTACTTCTATTGCTATTTCTATCGACTCGGGCAGCTCCCATTCTTGCATTCTTAGTTCAATTCACCATTTAACTATTTGATTAATTCGTTAACGTAAAATGGTGGTCTTATTGGTCTAAGTCTGGTTGAGACCTGGAGGATGCGAAATACCAAAGTCTTTTCTTTAACTTTTTCCCGACATTTTTTTTTTAATGCTCGCGGAAAACACAGGCACACGTCTACGGAAATGTTTGGGAGGTAGAGCTCTCAGGGATCGATCGGGCTGAACGCTCTACACCTGAATTAGGTCGTCGGTTTACTGAGAGAACCCCCATTTTACTATCCGATAAGGCCTGGATGAAAAGATAAGGGAAATGAGGGGGAAATACTCTGTGGTATTCGAGGGCCTCGTGATTCGAGGTCTATTCTCGTAAATGGTAGCCAGGGGAAGTAGGGAATGTAGCACTTGTTACCGCGCTTAATTTCGTCTCATTTCGGCGGACTTGAACTCTTGTGATCAA
The DNA here is from genome assembly GCA_002093875.1 of Calopteryx splendens. Lineage (NCBI taxonomy): Eukaryota > Metazoa > Arthropoda > Insecta > Odonata > Calopterygidae > Calopteryx > Calopteryx splendens. Next base: position 119,669 of record LYUA01002330.1, on the reverse strand, counting down.
GGGCATCGTAATTGGGCTCTTAAGTATGCAGTTGGAGGATTTGGCCTGTGCGCTACCTCCTCCACCCCCTTCTTAGCACTGCTTTTTTCGTCTCATTTGCCCACCAATAAAGAGGTCACGGTGACGCACTCATTGAACCTCGTGAATCCTACCACGTGCAGGCCTTATGCGCACTTCATATTCGTACATTGATGTACGGTACAGTGGTTGCGGGTACCTATTGAACTTGCAACCTTTCTCTAATTAACATCTTATCCACCATTTTTCATAATCGACGTCTTTCACCAGAAATTACGGAAATCGCCCCGAAAAAATCACTGTAATTTGATTGTTACGTATGGGGACCAGTTTTATTCCGTGCAGTCTGTGGTTTCGCAGGGAGGCCTGTTGCTCGAAAAATCACTCATCTTGGGTGAATCTGGGGTTGTCTGAAGTCACTGAGAATGGAACCTTGGGGGCCTCCAGTCAGGAGCCTATCATTCTACCCATTTGGCTACCACGTCGCCTAATTTAACATCTAATTTACTTCCAATTATTTCAAATGAAATTAAATATTTCAGTTGACATTACCCGCTGTTTTTATTCCGTAACCTTTCATTAGTTCGAGTTTTTGCTCTCTGCATTGATTTGTGAAAACCGGCGGCCCGTTTCTCATAGCCCCGAGTAGATTTACAATTCCTATAAAAATAAACGTAAATGCCATTGGTTCTCTCTTCATGCTTCACGGTTTTGCTTACCTCAGGCATATATATGAGTTTGAAGTTAATGAACTGTTTGATTAGTTCCATATAATATTTAATTTATATTTATCTTCCAATCGCAAGGCCATACGGATACATTTCCCTCCGAGTTATCTCTTTCATCCAAGTAAATTTGGTTCTCATAGGTATTTTATATTAGCTATTCTATCATTGTGTGTATTTACTCTGATCATGATTTAATGTTTTCTTTCTAGGTTTGTATTAAAATTGTCATGTTCCTATAACGCATCTCAATAAACCGTAGCCTCAGTCTTTCTTTATGGTCAGGGATGTTTTGGTACGTGAGTCGGCCCATTTCGTTGGCCGCCTGATCGCAAAACGAAAACGGAACCCCGGAATCTTCCGAATTCCAAGGAAGCATCTCTGTCTTAAACTCGATTCCGGAGAATGATGATTTTAAGTGCAATAAATTTCAATTTCACTATCAATATGATTATAAAATAATATAAAATACGAAGGATGGCGAAGTGGCAGAAACCCAGAACGTCTAATTAATAGGAGCTCTACGGGCTCCGTCAATTGGATATGGTTTCCCGTGGCGCCAGAGTTTGGAGTCGATATCTACAATTTCGATTTTCACTTCAATTATTGATTTTAGCGATTTTTTAACAAACTGCGAAAGAGGCTAAGGGTATGCGCTGAATTTTTAGCAAATGCACCCCAATCGCGAATATGTATATCCTTCATGCTACTTTTTTGTTTTCTTAAATGTTTTCGAAAGACAAAGCTTTTTTATGTATCCACTTTTACAGATTCATAAAATTTTACGACCAGTTCTGTCGTCGTATCGCCATTATCTACGTTGGTTTTCTTACTGATGACTGTATTTTATTTGAAATCGCTCGTAATATTTTACGACAAAATTGTGCACATATACGCAGATATTTTTCGATTTAATGCATTGGAATTCATGCATTATTGTGAACGAGTGGAGATGCGTAATATTTTTGTTTTCTTTTATCCAACCATTTCCCAATATTTTTGTAAAAGATAAAAGGGACACCTTTTAAATGGCAATGCAGCGATGTTAAGTGTGAACATTTGGAATTATAGTGTCGCACTGACGTCCGTTACAATCGGAAATTCATCCCAAAACAATCTGATTACTTTGGTAGATGATAGCGTTGAAGAGATTAATAATTGTGTGTCCAGAAATAATTTCAAGTTTTAAATCTCAGAAGATATTGTCGTGTGCACAGATGCAATACAAATCCAAAGGTTGTAGGGCATCTCGATCCTAGAGCATTAGTACCAGGTGATACCTAATAGAATGCTCTACAGAGAAAAGTGTTGAACGAACGTTGTTTTGAGGTTTTGAAAAATTCCTGCATTTTCGACAACTCTAAGTAAAACCTCAATGGATATATATTACTGGACATTGTTTTCAGTGTTACAATGGACCTCTAGTTTGGCCACGTGGAAAGATCAAGAGATATAAGGTCTCAATGGCCAATATTAATATTGGCCATTGAAACCTTGATACCTCTTGATTGTTTTGAGTGTTTTCAAATCAATTGTCATTGATTAATTTATTTATTTGTGGCCGTGATTTCTGGAGTAAGATTTTTATTGCTATCCGTATGATAAAATACGATCCGGTGAAATATTCTCTCGGGGAAAAAAGTCGTACTTTTTTTTCGATCGTAAAGAGTTCTCCGGTCGGCAAAAGGACGTGGATTTTCCGCCTTGGGATTTGGATTTGCATTACCAGAAATGAAGAAGCTCTTGAAGAAAAAAATCAATTGGTTCGATATTTGATTCCCTCGAAAGGAAACCCATCTCTTTAATGTTTACGCTTAAACCGGGACGGCCTTGCGGAAGGAAGTCCGTTAGGCTCGCGGGGACGAAATGTATGTATGGTCCATCGATTTTTTTTCCTTAACGGAGTCGACCCATCCGGTGCAGAAAGAAAGGGAAATCCTTGAAGCAGGAGATGCGGAGGGGTTGGGTCGGGTTTCGAGCGGAAGATTCCGGGCGGATGTCCCCGTCGCTGAGACCGATGACGGTGCCATGTCTACCTGCGTGTCGCGGTGATAAATCCCCGGGGCGAAGGGGCAGAGGAGACGGTGTTGGGGCTCTAATGGAGATCGTCTCAAGCCTTCATTGCCTTTCTAGCTCCAGAACACCCTCATTACGGAGGATATATCTGTTTTAGTGCGACGCAGGCGAAGCTTTTAATATCGCAGTCCGGTGCAGAGGAGCGAAATCAGGAAAGCTTGTGCATTTATCTTCTGGATTAGACTTTCCGAGATTTGCGATCGTGGTTATGACCTCATAACAAGGGAATTTTCGGCCGCAGCAGAGCGACAATGTGAGTAAGAGATTATGAAACAAAAGCAGAATCTCGTCCGTGATATTCTGTAGGGAGAGCGGAAGTGTATACATTTTAGATTGCCTTCCGTATAAGGTAAGGTTTTGACTATTGCGCATCATCAGAGGATCCTTTTTTGTTCATTTATTTTTCATGTCATGGTCATTAATTTTTCATGTTCATGGTATGTAGCGTAAAAAATGGAATATTTTCTTCAAGGTAGGCCCCAAAGTAGTTTGGATGCCATTCCGAACACCTTCCTGTCTCGTGCAGCACAGCCCTGGTGATAGATCCTCTTCTTTCTATAACAGAGGCAGCATTTAATTCAAGTATGGAAGTATGGCAGAACCGATTCTCGCCGTTCTGTCACTAATATATATTGAGTATCGCAAGGGTCAAGTCTTTTGAAAATAAAGTCAATGAATTCCTCACGATTAATTAAATCTCGTTTTTACGCAACACCCGATGCAAGTAAATATGGCTACGCGTTTAAAAATAGATATGTAGGTAACGTCAGTTTGATTAAAGGTTTTGACGTCCTAAGGACCCTTTCACGACACAAAATATTACTCCGCATGAAGTTTTAAGAAGTATATTTTACCTTGTACATAAGTTATTATTGGCATTAATAATATTTATGCTATTAATGCTATATTACTAATATTTTTATTAGTAGTTTCCTAATGCTATTGCTAATGCTGTTCTTAGTTTATATTACTAATGATATATTACTAATGATATATTACTAATGATATATTACTAATACTTTTATTAGTAGTTATTACATAAGTTAGTATTAGCATTAGTAAAAGCCTTAGTATATTTTAGTTCATACGCGGTTCTTTGGTGAATAACGCGTCGAGCTCACGATACGCTGGAATGATTGGTTGGTGTGCATTTAACACATTGAGTTACGCATTAATGTGTTCAGCATCCAAGTTATTCCCGTCTACTCGCATAGGCCGATACGTTCGTAATACGTAAAAGTAAATGCTTTGAATGTTCAGACGGGAACTGATTTTGGTGCGAAAAGAGGGAACACGTAAACGTTCTCTTGGCCTTTTCGTGTTCCCTTGTGACGTTGGAATTGAATGACATTTAAAGATCGCAAGGGCTGAGGGTATATAAAGCTTAAGCATTCATTTTACTTATGGTTTGCCGTTGAGGTTGTCCCTCTCACATTTATCCTGTAATTATTCCTCGCATTAATGGGAAGGCTTATATTTTAGTCTCTGTTTCGGAATGTTTTTTTATTTAATTAGCCTGATGCTTAGAAAGCATATCCTATTCAACAGACGTAGTTGAATTTTTCCAAGTCCTCTGCGCTGCCACGGGATGGAGCTGTCTAGCCTGGTTATGTCATTCGAGTATTAAAAGCGTACGATTTATTTTTTTTCGCAACGCCGGCAGTGTCATTCGCAATACTAACTTCAATGACCATGTAGTTAATTTTGTGAGGAAAAAATAAAATCTTGACCTTTGACGATAGCGAGATTAATTTGTGCGGTGCTTGGAATGGGTCACAATAAATGAATTATGAAAAAAAAGTTTATGAAATGAATGAGTAATCCTCATCTTAGAGCCGTCAAATCTTTTGTTCCCATGTTAATTAATTTTTCAAATTTTTAGTTTCTGACAGCTTTAGATATCGTCGCAAAAGCTCTTTGATGTGAAAATATTCGTGTGGAAAAATCCCAGAAGGTTAGTTAAGCTCTCCTCAATTCCCCAGCTCCTTTTCTGGGGAAGCTATTAAGCTCTCCAGATGACGTGAAGTGTCAAAGAAAATTTGCTTAGTCAAAGTTAATGCGATTATGTGTTTCGTGTGTCATTCCTTCATTTATTTTATGCCCTGGGAATGTTTGCTTTATTTTCATTCCTGCATAAAGGTTAAGGAAACATTCTCGTTTGAAAATACCTAGTCCCACTTCCAGCACGGCTTCCTGAACAACGTGAAAGGATGAAGTTGGTTCGGATGTGATGGCTAAAATTATTTATAATTCATCCCATAATTTAGCATATTCCAACGCTGCCATTTGCTTTTTATGCATTTCACAAAAAAATACTAGAAAAAAATATGGTTTGCGTCGTAATGGACAACTTTTATTTTTGGGCTGTGCTTTTCCATTCACACTTCTCCCCACTCATAATACTTCTGAAATAATTAATAGGTTTAGACGGATATGGGTGAGGAGGTCAGGGTATCCTAGGAGATGAATTTACTTAGCTTCTGTCCTTTACAGTAGAGGAGGGAGTTGACGGCAGATGTGTAAAGAAAATATTAGCAAAAGCTTTGACATGTGACATAGTTTTGTATGGCTGTGAAACTTGGTCTTTCGATCTAGTTGAACAGCATAAGTAGATCTGAGGCTTTTGAGTTGTGAGCGTGGAGAAAATACGAGACGCGGGAGAAGAGACTAATGGACGGAAAGAAAGACAAGCCAAGATGTTATAGGCATGGCGACGGGAAGGAGGTTTTTAAAGTGGTGAATGATTCGATGAACGGAGGTAGTGTTTGAAGAGCAACTTAGAAAGACCATGGGATGCTAAGTGGTGGCGAAAGGGAGATTTGTGGTTAAGAAAAAGTGGAAAGGAAGGAAATGAAAAAGCATTTTGGACGGCATGTCAGGAATAGAAAGTTCGTGGATCTGAAGAATCATTGCATGCGATGCAAATAGTTTTTATGCTCAGCAGTGCTTAGAAGTGCCAATTTTCGTTGAATATTACGGCATCTTACAATAGTTTTAAAGATATATCTAAATCTCCTACCTCCTACCGATAGACCATTAGAAATAATAAATAATAAAATATCTTTCTACCGTCTGCCCATGACTGCCTGAATGGTATGAATGGAACGGCCACGAATAAATATATTTTTCGCGTATCTTTCTGAACCGAGAAAGGATTGATGAAATAATAAAAGTTTTATGGGTGATGAATAACAATGTTTAATGCTCACGCGTCTGTTTTTGTATCCCTATCTTATATTTTTGCATTTTTGGTGTGGCAAAGCATGCTTCAGTGCACATTGCTTATTGATGTTGGGACTCTACGGCACTGAGATATGAAATGAAATAGTTTTCGCCTATCGTTCCGAGCAACGCTCTGGGCATGACGAAAAAATAAAAAATTCCAATGTGGTGAGATCATCATTATTTTCAATGCTCGCGCCTCTGTTTTTAAATCCCCTTCACCTGTAATGTATTTTTTTGGGGTCGTTAAACATGCTTTAGAGCGCAGTAGACCCTTTCTTTTACTTGGGAGTCCGTTGCACCGATGCGTGGATAGTATGATTATCAGCTGCAGGTGTGGCCAGAATCCAATCATATTCGAGCGTGTTGTCGGATTGTGTTTTCTCGCTAAGGCCAAGGAATACAGTAGAAATGTCCAGCGGTCGCTTCGAGAAAGGCGGGACTGGAATGTCGATGAGTTGGCCAAGGTCTCTCTCTTCCAGCGGCGCGCCTTGTACGCGTATTCTCGCGTGGAGATAGAAAGATTTTTCATCCGCGGTGATGGGGGCGCACCCCGATTGCTTCACGCGGTCCATAACCGACTGCCCTGCCCCCCACCCCCCTCCTCCAAGGACTTTACGTCATCCTTCTGACTCACCCGTTCGCCCGCGACGATAACGTCACGGCTTCCCGTGCCCGAGCCTCGTGGGATACTCACGATCGTCGCTCCCTTACCTCACTCTTCGCACGATCCATTTTCCCGTCTCGATTCGCCGCAGGTGGCTAAAAATAGCGTTTTGCTCAGGGGGGGCGTGGCGGTTCAAGACAACGAGATACCACCCACCTGGGGCTGTGCGATGTTTATTTTCCAGTATCGACCTTCGATGCAAAATAAATATCGAGGGTGCGACAGTACAACGACGTGGCGATATGTTCCGGGTTTATTGATTATGACGTCATTAGTTTAATTTCGCTTACGCCGTCTGTATGGGCTTGCGTAATCCCGCATTGAGGACCACCGATTTATCGGCTCATTACAACTGGCAATGTCGATCAGGTCGATATAAAGAATATATCGTTATGTTGTCGATATTTCGTCACGTGGCACGGGGTTGCAATGCATTGGCACCACCGTAACTGGTTAGTATTCACGGTGACGCCACTCCGATCCCCTCCTTCTGCCATCCCCCCGGGGAAAATCGAAGGGAAATACATAATGGTCTGAGCCGAGGGCTTATTAAATGCGTCCGATCGTGGGATTGCGCTTAGTAATCGCGTGGGGGGGGTGGGCGTTTCCGTGCGCTTTTTAATGGATGTGTGACCGTGAGGGGNNGGGGGGGCGTTTCCGTGCGCTTTTTTAATGGATGTGTGACCGTGAGGGGGGGGGTTGGATGTGTGACGCAGTGAGTTCCGGGCAACTCATCCCGCGCGACCGGTGGTGTAGGTTTCCTTGCGTCGCTCGGTTACTCGTTTTCGACGTCGTTGAAAAGGTTTGCTGCCGGTGGGTGTCCTTTAAAAGGAATCCCTCGCGGAGCGAGTGTTTTGAGAGGATTTACCTACCGGAGATTTACCCCGAGTGATCGTGGATTTCGCCAGATTAGGCGTGGAGATAGATCCCTTTTCCGAGCGTGTGGGATCATCTATTCCGAATTCCTTGTGGGAGAGTCGAGTGTGGAGGTGGTCAACAGTTACCTCGGCGCACCACCCATAGCAATTCTCGCGGCGCCGGAGACATTGTTATTCCTTAATTCCTCATAAGCGTCGTTCATGTTGGCGATCGCAATCACCCCTAGCCCAGTGAAGGAATGCATTATGTATGTACTGGATGCTCATGCGATGTGACCGGAAAAAAATCGTCTTTTTTTGTTGGACGAGCTACGGAATGAGCCATTTCGTTGTGGTTTCGTGAATCCTTTCCATCGTCGATAATTCATCTTGCGTTCGTCGCGAAATTTCAAATATCGTCTGCCTAAAAGATCCTAGATTGACTTACACTGCGCTACGTAAAACTTCGAGGAAAAGTTGAATTTGTCGACGAATTTTCTTGATACAAAGCTATTATTAAAGTCATAGCCAGTATATGAAATATTAAGGTTAGCACAAATAATGTGGAGAAATCATGATAGGTTGAATTATACCATGGTAAAATTATATTCATTGGTGAAATAGAAGCACTCTCCACTAAGCGTTCCTTTTTTTTGGTTGGAAATATTGTCTGTATGCTTTATGCATTGATGTATATTATTATACATTTTAATCGCGTTGTCGTGAGACTTTTTTTGTGATCGTGGTTTATCTAAAACTGCGTGGCTAACTCACCTTGACATCGGGTCTGTTTTTTCTTTTTCAAAGTATGCTCCCTTTTTGTAACCTGTACACCCCTTTATATAACTTCCTGTTCCTTTTTTATGGAACAAATTTTTTTGTGAGAAACATCCCAAAAGAATATTATTTTTCAAATAGGGCTATAAGTTACGAAAATCTTGTCACATACTGATGTTCCATTTTGTTCCTTCTAGCGTATCTTCTCCCTTTTCCCGAATAATCATAGGTATGAAGATTCTACTGTTTATGAAGGGGAATATTGCTATTATTGATGCATTCTCAGTAGTTGGTAGCTGTCATTAAATAGAGCACAAATATTTTTCTGTAAGCTCCGTCGTATAAACTGACAAGCTGAATATTTCAAGCGCGTTATTCTATTAGGGTTTTCACGTCCAAAAATATGAAACATTGGTTGTATCCCTTATGTCATAATGTCCTCAGTGTGTAATTTCATCTAATTATTTCGGTTATGTCTGATTTCTTCATTGGCAGTGAGAACAGCAAGGAAACCATAAGAATTATCATCCATAGTCGACTCCTTAAAAGTGAAACATGTTTGTGTTGCGCCAGCTCAAATGCCTTTAATGGAATTGCTAGAACGTAAACACTTGTTGTGTTTACGTTCAACCAACTGTGGAGAATTCCCCATTGGGAGAGTTTCTCAAGAGAATCCTCCTTACAGTCCTCTGTCTTCTATTTCGGAGAACGATTCCACGAGAAAAAATAAAATTTAATGAAAATTTTAACCATTCTCCATCCATCTCATCCAAAGATGGCTGGCTTCAATCACGCTTGGACAATGTTCTCCGATTGTAATGTCAATTTTAATGCCCGAAAGCACTCCTAATTTACTGCCGTAGAAAAAAAAAGAGGAAAGGCTAGCGGCAACGATCTTAAACAGACTTGCTCAATCCCGGATTTGCTGTCGCTGCATGAGCACATTCATACAATTTACTCATATTAAAGTGCATTTTTAGGTCCCTCATAGTTGCAAGCAGGCACGGCGCAAAATGTGCCGTCCACGTAGGTCCACGTCCCTGTGTTATTAGGAAACGCCTAAACTTCTTTCGAAAGGCGGAGAAGTGTGCTTAAAGATACAAGGGTCTTAAGCTACGTCAAACCAGGAATTTTAAGTAAAATGTCTCGCCAAGTTAAAAGCTATCGAAATATTTATTTTGTGTTTTTCAACCATTGAGCATGCACACGATTAATTAATAACTCGCATTTTATGGCATCGTAGGATTTTTTCTAAAGACTTATTTGTTCGTTGCCGTTTGTCGAGTGGTTCACGTGTTATTGAACGCTTTAAATAGCGAAAGAGTGAAAACCGTAGATGGTTCTGACATGTTCGCCATTTTAGCAGTTCTCAAGATTTTTCTATAATTCTTTTTTTAAGCGTATGGACGTATTCCTTAAATTTCAAACAATGTGTCGTCCACGGCGCTAGACGGAGCAGCACTTGGAGCGGACTTGGTAACGCGAAAGTCTGAAAGCGCTATTGCCGAGGTGATCCAAGTCGTTTTACGCAAACGTTTTCAGCGTGAATTCAATTGAATACGTTGAAATTTTATTCTCACAATCATTTACCTATTAGAGTTGGCAACCAACTGACCGTAAAGTTATAAGTATATTTAAATTGCTTTTGCTGGAAGAATACAAGTCCAATATATCCGTCAGTTCTTTTTTATTCCAGTTATGGTAATAATACGAATGACGATTGTTAGTTCTGTAAAAATGGATCGCGCAATAAGGAGTTATTTATATCGTTCAATTTTCGTTCTTTTGTCAGTGACCTCCCAATAAAATGCGCCGCTCCGGTAGACTCCGTAAATCTTAACCCTCGTATGGCCTCCAGTCATGCGGATGGAGTCAGTGGACTTCAAAAGGATGTTTCTTTGGGTTACTCCATGTCATGGGTATTTATGATAACCGAAATTTCATTCATCTCTTGAAGCTTTCGTGTTTTTCGTTGTGAGTGACGTGACATTAGACCCAGTAAGGAATCAGTAGGCCGTAATATTACTAAATATACGTAATATTACTGAATTTATGTAATGTTACTGAATATATGTAATGTAACTCAATATATTTTATATGTATTACTGAATATCAACCTTGAATCTAAATATATGAGTGGAAGCGGTCTTTTTAAAAAAAATATGGTAGTACTTACATTCAAATGTCTATTGATTCATTTCCGTTATAGCGAATCCACGTTCTTGCATGTGCGAATTTTCAGCGTTCTGTATCCGTGACTTAACGCGACCCAGGTTACTTTTGAAAAGTTTTCTGTCGTTTTTAAAATGCTTGGAATTTTTTATAGGAGCTAGAGTGACATTCCGTTGATGCTGTGATAGGTTCGGGTAGAGCTCACGTGGCAATTAGACATTCAGGGTATCGGTTTCAGCTCCTTTTTACTTGTTTCCATCTGCGGCTTCCCTGAAAGTTTTCTTACTCTATAAATGAAGCAGGTGTCCAAAGGCACCACCCGGGATCTGAAACTGGGACCCTTGGCTCTTTTAGTCTTCGCAGTATCTATGCGTCGCTTGCTTAGCTTTCATCGTGTTGTTTTTCAACAGACTGTTGTGTAGTCTTTTAAACACTTGGTTTGGTCTGTATTTAACATGGTTAAGTAACTGATTATGAAAACAATAATTTGGACAATGTTTGAAACGGGAAAAGGGCAGATGAACGCAGAGCTCATGATTTGGTACGTGACCATTCTGAGGAATCCGTTGTTCGCATTCCTGAATCTCTTTCTCTCACCCGTAAATATCTTCAGCTTTTCCGATGGCATGATTGAAGGCCACTGCAATAAACCCAATGAAATCATTCGCGAGTCTTCGTCGGGCTAAACGCTCTCTGATTTGTTGCTTGAGTTGTTCTCCCGATGCTCTCACTCATTCCCATCCTAAGTACCGCCCAGATCCCACCTTCTCCGTTTATTCTCTCGCACACTGTAATGTTTAACGTACGCCTCTTGGAAATGGCATTATTTTCGTTTTCACATGATTGATCTTCTTCGAAAATTTCCCGCGTCAACGCGTGAAAGCCTGGAAAAAAAATCGGGGAACGGCTAATGGCTGGCCAACTTGTTATCGTCTTTCTTCTTCTGCCAGCGGTCGGAAAAGATTGATCCCCCTTATGTAAAATTCCGAAAGCTTTCGTTTCGGGGGAAAGAATGCCCGAGTTAGAGAGAGAATCACGAATTCTCTTCGGACTCTAGTTGTCAATGGACGACGATCGGGTTTGAATGATCACCAAAAAAAAAAGTCCCCTCCTCCGCTTCTCCAGTTCCGGGTCATTGCGCCGTTTCGTTCCATTAGCAGTGCTCCATCCATGCTCGCGGGTGCGCTCTCCGGTCGTTCCAACCTGTCGCTTCCGACGCTAACTGGTTCTCCCCGTGATGCCGACTCCCCTTTCGGAAGCCGCAGCATTTCAGAGCCACATAAAAATCACTCGACCCCCCC
>LYUA01002330.1:32764-44000 GCA_002093875.1 Calopteryx splendens | reverse complement strand
TGAATGTTATTCTCAAATATATATATATATAATATATATATATATATATATATATTTAATAATTTATTATAAATATAATTATAATAACAATTAAAGCATTATATATATATATAATGCTTTAATTGTTTTATGTTGGCCCACCAATGTGCATAGCAAGGATTTACCTTACAACCTATTTTGTTCACCCCCCATAAGAGCAGCTGCCAAAGAGTAGATTAGATGTTTATATTAAACCAGGTAGTCTAATATCTAGCAGAGGATGGCAGTGAAGAATTTTGTTGCATTACACATGAAGGTGCTCTAAATATGCATGTCTCCCCAAAGTTTTAAATTTATTTCCAAAAGTTGGTACAATAAGTAATTTAAGATAAATTATTTTTTTATAGGTATTATTTTCACTAGTTCCTCCACCTGGCCTTCTAGGAGGATGGCCTTGTTTTGTTGTTTCATTGGCCATGATTGGTCTTATCACTGCCTTTGTTGGGGATCTTGCTTCTATATTCGGCTGTATTGTTCACCTCCATGACAGTATAACAGGTAGGTAATTGATTGTTGGGGCTCATTAAATCTTTGTATGAAAAGATGGATAATGTGAGATAACTGAATGCATTCGTTGAGATAGGAATTTTGTTGAACATAATGAAGCAAATGGAGTTATATTAATCAAAACTATTGTGGATGTAAGACAAACTGAATATTATGGATGTATTTTGCCTATGAGTCCCAATCTGGATATCCCAGGAAGGAGATCATTTTCCATGGTTGAGAGATTTTTCAATTTTTTTTCTGGCTTCCAGCTTTGCAATTGTCCAGTGGATAAACAACCCAGTTCAAAACTTTCTTCATTTGAAATTCACAATTAATCTGTTGAAACATTAATTCATCAACTCCATAGAGCCTTTATTTGGGCCTAGACTAATAGTAACACCCAGTGTTTTTCTGGCATTTCTCTTACAAATTCCACCCTCACCTCAGTTACCTATATTAGACAGTGCAAGTGGCCTTGGCTGTCATGTACCCCCACTTAAATCATAATGCTACTGAACTGAGTAACAGTATTTATAAGAAACCCAGTATTTCATATCAAAGTAGAGTCGTTGGGTTTGAAAGAAGTTAGGCACAGGGAAGATTATAATATACTTCTTTTTAACTCTAATGAAAAGTTTGATAGCTTTTAAGGTATTATCATTGAAATAATCCCAGTCGTTCAGAACCTGAATGTTTACCCTCCAGCCACAAATACTCTTAATCAATTTCAGTGACTCCTTTTAGAATGGAGAGTTTAAAGTTATAGAGATATGACAAAAATGTTATGTGAAACTACAGATTTCTTTGATGTAGCCCCTTCCCTGTTAAGCAATTAATTCAAACTTGAAGGAAATGAATAAGACCACTTGTGTGCAAAAACTTACATCTCAATGTCATACATTTTTAAATGTTGTTTTTAGATGTTGTGCTAGTAAATTCTCACTTATAAAACTCAAATTAGCTTGAAATTCATGTTTAAATGATTAAATATTTTGGAAGAGAGATAGATGGATTTCACATTGACTCTATTCTCAATTTGAGCTTGGGAAAAATGCTTCCACAAATTCATCTTTGAGCTGGGTACATGTAATTATGTCTTGGCATAGTGATCACTAAAACTCTAGGCAGCTGAAGGAAAGGTAATGAACTGGGTGAAAGTATTAAGATGAATTGTTGATGGTAGTCAAAGCAAATGGACTTGGTCTTTGATGCTCCCTTTTTTCCCAATTATTTTAGTTTTCATGTTCCATCTATTCTAACCATCTTTTTAAAAAGTTAAAATTTATCTGCGAGGATGTAAAAATAATTGGTTTTTGGTTAGGCACCTGGGATGACTTCAATTGTAGATTTTTTTCCGAAATTCTTTGGAATCATTTGCTGTCTGTGGTCTTGTTGAACCCAATACAAGGAGTGATTTTATTCCTTCCTTTTCTCTCACATCTCAGTTATAGCTTGGATGAAAGCTCCTGGTAACTCAATGTTCAGAATGCCAGCAAGTGGAGGGGGATGTGTTTCAGGGAGGAAACTTGGAGGGGAAGTCAATACTTTAAGGAGGATTTGAGGGTACAGAAAGGGACTAAGAACCCTGAAAGTCCCAAAGAAGAATGGCCATTTAGCCCTTTGCTTTCCTTCACAACCCCCCGTCTATTTAGTCCTTGGTAATAGTATTGCCCAGGCCAAAAATCTGTGCACATGCCATGAACTTTCAGCCAAAGCTATAACCATGTTCTCAGGGTTTTGCAATTCATCCAGCCTTTAGGATTTACACAAGAAAATACCTTTAGAAAATTATTCTATGGGAATTTTCTGAAGGAATTGTTTTATAAAATTGTCTAATATTCATTTGAATATCACCCTAGGGGATACTTTTCTCAATCAGCTATCAAGGGGAAATCAAGGATTTGTATGAGGAAGTGTATATCTGATGTTGTTATAGAAATCTGTGTAGATAAAAAAATTCTAAGCCCGTGGCATAGCTAGAGTTTTTGCCACCTGTGGTGGTTCCCGAGGCTTTCTACCTCCCCTCTCCTTTGAAATGGACTATGCTCCCCACTATAGCTATGACATTGTACTCACTGTAGATGTTCAATTTTTAAAACAACATTTTTTAATTTCATTGATTTTGTTTTGGTTGTAGAAAAATGTCAGCTCATAGATATTTACATTATCAGCTCCTCAATGCATGAAAAATTTGGGTGTTGCATATGTATTTGGAATTAAACTTAATTCATTTATTCTGATTTTAAAAAGTTGACTTATTTATATGCCATTGTTAAGTTTTATGCTTTAATTGCAAGTAAAAAAGTTGATTTCGCTCATTTTAAGGTTCAGGTGAGACTGAAATCACCAGATTGTGTGTTGCTTTGCCATGAGCATATTTTTAAATTCTGTAATTTTCGGAAAATACTTGAAAAGCATTAAATTTTAAGTAGGTATTGTCAATAATCGTCTGATTTTTTTGTAGCTATCACACTAGTTGCAATGGGAACATCTCTACCAGATACTTTTGCAAGTAAATGTGCTGCAGTACAAGAGAAGCATGCTGATAATGCTATTGGAAACATTACTGGTAGCAATTCTGTTAATGTCTTCCTTGGCTTGGGATTGCCATGGCTAATGGCAGCTATATACCATTATTCAAAGGTAAATATTTTTAGTGGCTTAATGTTCCTCAAGTTGATAGTATTATATTATTTTAATTAGTATAATATTATATACATTTTTAAAATACTTTGCTAAATGTATAATTAAATATTTGCCTGTGTCATGATGCACCATAAGAAAGAAATTATTGTTGATATCTTCTGAAAATTTGTATCTTCTGAAAAGTATCTAACCCCAATTCTAATCCAGTTAGGTACATTTTGGTACATTTTTTATTCATCAATAACAAAAGGAAACAAACATGTCGTAGGGAGTAAAATCTCTGGATTATTAGATAAGACTTCACCAAAGGCTGGAAAATATTATATATTTTAATATTGGTAATACATATATAAAGTAATGATAGGTGTTGGACAGTCTGCAAAAACAATGGACTTCAAAGCATTACCATAAAATGGGGAAACTTCAGGTATTTTTTCCTACTTTCTGTGTAGTAGATTTGTTAATTTTCATCATAAAAACTTGAAAAAACTATGTGTATAGAATATTCTAACCTAATTACACCACCTAGTAACGATTAATAACAATACTAGTATTTATTAGATTTTTACTATGACCACTTAATTCAATTTATCATCTATAAGGGTCGTACAGAAAGTTCAACCTGTTTCAAACTAAAAATTATGCAAATCATCTTTAAGTGGTTTTTTATTTGTGTAATACTTATTATATATTTACTCATTTTTCCACATAATCACCGCCAATGTTCAAACATTAGTCATAACTTATCACCAATTTTTCGTTTCCCTCTCGATAGTCCTCTCCAGCCAGATTCTGCAACCACTTTGCCACACCATGTTTAACCTCATTGTCATCTGTAAAATATCGACTTCCCAAAAATGTTTTTTCTTGTAAGAGCAAGTGAAAGACACTGGGAGATGTGTCTGGGCTGTATGAGGAATGGTCAAAAACTTCCCACTTGAAGTCATCCAACTGCTTATTTTTGGTCTGCTTCCCAGTATGAGGACTGGCTTTGTCGTGGAGGACCATCACACACACTACTTTCATTGTGCTCACACTACATACATTGTGCTCAATAATCCACACCGCTTGTTTTTTGTCTCTCTCTTCACAGCATGCATTGATTTTTACACTACTGGGCATGAAGTCAGCCAAGAGGAGACCTTTATGGTCCCAGGACACAGTAGCTATGATATTCTATGTCAAAAGAACTTGTGTGGCTTTGGGGATCTCTTATGATACCACTTGAGGGACAGGCCTTTGTGATCAGGAGTGACATAGTTGACTCAAGTTTCATCTCCTGTCATAATGTGATTCAGAAATGCATCAAATTAGTGTGAAAAAGTGGTTGCAAAAATTAGTGATGTGCTTGACAAATGCTTGAGCATAGGTGGTGATTATAATCTGTGACAATCCATGCATATTATAAGTATTACACAAAATATACAGAAATTGAAAACTAAAGATGATTTGGATAGTTTTTATTTCAAAATGGATGGAACTTACTGGATGGCCCTCGTAATTTTAAGCCTTTTTTTAGCAGTCTTTGACAACAAGCATAGGATTTGCATGTTCTTTTTAAGCATGGATGAGTCAAAATAAATCAGGTCCTGTGACTCGCAGATATAATTTATATATAAATCTTTCCACAAGAAATATTGTCTTTTAACATTTGAATTAGGAAAATTTCATGAATAAATTTGTTGTGTTGCATTTAACTTTCAGTTTTTTATAAAAGAATGCTCCTACATATCCCCTTAAATGCATAACTTATTTTTGTGAAGTTAACTTAACATGAAATACCAACATTGATGGTACAAACAACAGAAGTACCCCTTGGAAACACTAGATTGTACTAGACTAGAATATGGTGCAAGACATTGTCCATTATCCAACTGAATGTTAATTCTCCTTCACAGAAAGTGGAAGGGAGCCCTTTTCCTTTTCATTTGATCAGTGGATTAGGTAAACAAAAAAAAGGTCAAGATTATATTTAGTAGTGAGTTCTCGGAGGGTGGATGGATGATGGAGGCAGGATTGGTAGCCCCTGACGTAGGGAAAGAGTTGTAAACTAAGAAAAATAAGTGTGATATCAAGTTCCCAGGCTCACCCTAGAGCCTTGTTGAAACCAGAACCAAATTACTCCCAAATGTATTCAGAGGCCATAAGTGACTAGTGTTTTATCCTGAAGCCTTGTACCCAAAGTGGGAATGTGTATGACATTCAGTATATGTATTCATTAGACTAATATAGCCATCAAGTTCAGTCTCCTCTGTCCCTGAAGGCAGTCTAATGATCCCCATTACAGTTGCTATTCTGAATGTAATCTGGTCACCAAATGATGTCATGGCACTTACAATTTCATTGTAAACATATTTCATATAATCTGTGCTAGTAAAAATGTGACATTCATTGACTGTGGTGGGAGGGTATTTGAAGAATGTGACCGGTATAACTTTCAAGTGGCGTTTAAATAAATAATAAGGTTTTATTTTATAAAATGTACAATTAGGTATTATTTTAATATTTTGAACCTTGAGATCCTTATCCTCTTAAAAAAACAATGCATGCTTATTTCCATGTATCTTACAAATTCCAAACTTTTGAACATTTTTCTTGAAAATAAATGTGTATTATACTCATTGATGGGAAATAACTGAGTTACTAGTTACGATTTATTTTAGGTATTTCGTAATTTGTAATCATGACATTTTTGAAAAATTTAACTGCTACTCTTTATCTATCCACGATTTTCCTTTTAAGTTGATATTTTGACATTTTCAACATTTTTATCTATCCACGATTTTCCTTTTAAGTTGATATTTTGACATTTTCAACATTCCTTGCAATCATATTTCCATGTTTCAGTATATGACGCATCCCTCTTCCTCAGTCTCTCTCTAATATTTAATTAAAAGTAACTATAACTCTTTTGTAACTGATTGCAAATTTAGAAGAGTGACTGTAATTGAGTCCAGTTACTTTTTTCAGTACTCTTCCCATCTCTGATTATAATTGGAAAGTTACAGTGGGCTTCAACCTCAAAGCCAAAACAAAATGTAATTTTAAGTATTTGAAACAGTTATTTAAGTGCATCAAGTCATCATATAATGAATTTCCCATCTTAGGATATAAATTAGAATATTAAATGAACTACTTATATTGTAAAATATTTCATGGGTTATTTATTTAGGTTTGTTTTATAATGTTTTGTATGTAATAGTCTGTAATTATTTAGTATGTTTGAGCTTTATATTTCTATTTTCACCTAGTTATTGCTTTGGATATCACATTAGTTGAAATCTTAAAGTACAGTTTTCAAAACTTTTCTAGAATTTCTGGTTGCTAAGTAAGGAATATTATTTTATTTTCATCATAATAAATAAATGATATTTTTCCCCTAGGGCAATGTATTTGCTGTTCCAGTTGGTAGTTTGGGCTTCAGTGTTATGGTTTACACATGTACATCTCTGTTTGCTGTCGCCTTGCTCCTCCTGAGGCGAAATCTGTCAGTGTTTGGTAAAGCGGAACTGGGAGGGCCTAAACCATATAAAATTGGCAGTGCTGTATTTCTTGTGTTTTTGTGGATTTTATATGTTTTCTTTTCATGTCTACAGACTTATGGTTACATTAGTGATATTTTCTAAATCAAGGGCTAGTTTTCATGATATCATTTAATGAAGGTTAACATCTTATGTCCTCAGGTTCTCTGTATATCTATTCATCACATAAGCATAATTGCATAGGAGGTATGCAAATTAGGAGATAATTTGGCATACTATGGAATATTAATTCACAAAATTAAAATCAGAGTATGAGATAAAACTTGATGAGGCCAGTTGAGCTCTTTCTCTTGCATGTCATAGATAAATCTCATCAGACTGCAAATTTTATCTGAATGAAATTGATGGTACAATGGTAAAAATGAGTATTGGACATTTTAAAAATTTAATTAAATAAATGTTAATTCATTAGAGATTAGCTAATGTGAAATAAAAAGTTATGCATTGTCCTTTTCATTCCAAAATTTATTTTCTTACAAGGGATGTGATGCATTAAATAAAAAGGAATTGGGTTATGAATGAAGTATTGGCATTCATTCAGATGTCTATTTTTTTCATTTTTTTAATGTACTAAATATACATTTAACTTTATTCTTGGAAAATGCTATTTTCTCATCAGTGAGAGTTTTTGTGAAATTGTTATTTTTTGGTGTTATGTACTTTAAAATATCCAAAAAAATCTCATTTCATGAAAAGTACATTACACATATTTAAAATGATACATTGATGGGAAGCTCATTCTGAATTGCATTTTTCTGTACCTACTCTGTTTCGGAAATCAAGATATTTCATGGTATGGTTCTTATTGCTTAGGACCCATGGTTCAATGTGTCCAAAGTGTGTGTTCAACAGCTAATTAATCATTCTTTCATAATAATTAAGCACATTGGTGTACATATTAGGTTAAAGTGCTGTGTGAATGCTTCCGTGATAATGAAAAATACGGAATTGCCATTCATTCCAAGAGTTGTTGTCTTGAAGTTATAATTTTTGCTTACTATGCTTTTTACTGAGGATGAATAAATCACACTTAACCAAGAGGAAGGAATATTGGAGTAGGGAATGGAGTCAACAAAGATCGTCTATAAAAATATGTATGCACTGAGAGAAATTTCCTACACTGGCTACTTTTCCATTACTTAAGGTTATATTTTTCCAAAAATGTTGTGTGTGTTTTTAATTACGTACTTTGTAAGGTCTTAGCTGGTGTAGGAAATGATGAGAAACATCTGCTTTGTATCACATACCATTTTCATCTTTTTAAATGTCTACTTTATTTGTTTAACCTTTAAAAATATTACTTTATTTGTCATTTTTAAATATTGAGAATGAGTTTAAATTGATTACTTTATAAAGCTTAAAATATGTTAAAGAGCCTTGATACTACCTTATAGAAAGTCTTCACTATTATGGTGTTTGGTTTCTCTTATTTGAAATACTTTCTATTGAGGTCAAGCCTCAATACATGAAACTTGAATTGAATACTTGTTTTTTTCTGCAGTCCACAAGATTACTTTCATTTTAGAGTTTTTCATCTATTCAAGGTGATAAAGCAAAACATTTCTGAAAAATGTAGTTAGTCAGCACAATTTGGAAAGGCATTTTGCCTTAAGAAGCCAAAGTTCATTACACCCCCTACCACCAAAAATACACTAAAAAAAAGGAATTAACGTTCCTCAATTCTTAAATTCAGCTGATTCAAATTTTGTTAGGTGAAGAAAAAATGGCCAAAACACAATAGATTTGCAGCTGGATTATTGGAAGGACATGTGTGCATTTTCACTTTTTTATACAGGATATTAGAGATGTATCCTGAGTTTCACATTACCGTTTAAATGTATATTTTAATGGTATATGATTTTCAAGATACATGCAAACATTTAGGGGTTGCCTAAATTATTACCTTAATGTTCCTTGAAGCTCTTTTATCTTGTTCTATGAATTGGAAATCTGAGCAAAGCATGTGTGAATTGCTATAAAAGAAACATACTCCATTCAAAATACTTTTTGTAAATGTCTTCTTCCCCATTGTGTCACTGTGCATAGATATTGTAAGTGTATAAATGCTACTTGCCTAGATGAATCTCAATGGTGGATGCCATCATAAAATATTATTCTTCCAATTTATGGAGTGTGGCCCTAACTTAGTACACATTAAGAGGGGGTGTATCTAATTTGTGAATGAATGTATTAAGAATTTCTTATGTCAAACTAAGAATTTATATTTTTTAATTTATGAATGTTACTTAACTTATTGTAAATAAGATGTCTTAATTATCTATTTGAAAAGAAATAAATTAAAATTTTTATAATGATATTTTTCTGTTGCTTATTTTTTGTCTCGAATTTACTGTCACCTAGTTTCAGTCTGCCATAATACAGCAAGCTCTGTTAAAAGTAATTATCAAGGACAGGGTACATAAACTTGCTATGCCTCCACATCAAGGCACAATAATTTATCATCAGTGTAATACACATCATATATGAATTGTGAAGACTAGCATATTGTTCTCAAAACTTAACAATAAGTCTGACAAATCACATGAAA
The DNA here is from genome assembly GCA_002093875.1 of Calopteryx splendens. Lineage (NCBI taxonomy): Eukaryota > Metazoa > Arthropoda > Insecta > Odonata > Calopterygidae > Calopteryx > Calopteryx splendens. The sequence goes on along the minus strand of LYUA01002330.1, from coordinate 34,736 downwards.
TAAGATAGGGCTTTTAGAAACATCATATGAGGTGACAAAATGGATCCAGTATACTCTATGAATAGTTCTAAGCATTAGGTAAAAATTTAATTACTATTCGAGAAATGTATGCAACTTAAATCTGGCAAATGATAGCATAGATTCATTGATTGGAAATTGTAGGAAATATAATTCACAGCAGACTTGCCATGTGTGAGTTTACTTATTTCATCATAGGCATTCATAGACACTCATTTTCATTAATAGAAAAGAATATAGAATATTACTAGGATATATTTGTCTTCTTCGTAGATTTCGAGAAGATGTTTGATAGGGTACACTGGGAACACCTAATGAAGCTATTGCAGAAAATAGGAGTAGACTGGAGGAATAAAATACTTCTCCAAAACTGATATATTTCTCAGACTGCACAGGTGAGGGTAGCAGAAGGAGAAACTGGGTGAGCGTTGGTAGGCCAGGGGATAAGTCCATTTTCACCAGTGCTCTTCAATGTATATGTGAAGGAAATGGAAAGGGAGGCATGGGAAAACTAGAGGTAGGAGTACAAGTAGGCAGGGAAATGATGAAATCAGTCAGATTTGCGGACAATCAAGCCTTAATTAGCCAAACAGCCATATGGTTGCAGTCATTTTTGAGGTCACTCCAGAACCAGTGCGAAAGGTATGGATTGAAAAGAAAATGAAGGCATTAAAGGTTTTCAAGACATCAGAAGGCTAAGTTAATCATTAAAGTGGGAGGGCATAAATTTGGTCAAGAAAAACATTTTAGCTATTTATGTAATGTTTTAGCAAAGGTGGGGACATTAGGAAAGGATGCAAAAAAGAGACTGGTGAAGACATAAGATTTGGAGCGTGGTTTTGTATGGCTCCAACACTTGGTCGCGGAGGCGAATGTAAAAAAGTGTAGGTTTTATGAACAAAGATCAAGGTCAATAAGATTCTATTCATGATGGGGTGGCCCATGATAGGCTGGTGTGGACACTAGACCTCCCTTCACTCCGCTTCAACCTCCATCCGTGAGTAAGTCCCCCTTACACTTAAGGAAGCAGTCGGCGAAGGAGTTGTTATCCCTCCTATCCATCCACAATCATCCCTCTTTGCCATGTCAATGGATTACTTTTTCCATCCTCCAAGCAAATCCAACAGTATGTGCTATAAATTATCGCCCCACGGATAAAAAACAATATGATAACACATTCCCGACGCCAACTCGTGGGAGTGGAGAATGCGAGATAATGGACACTGCTGAATGCAACAAATGGACCACTCTAAGGTTCAACAGTCCCCCACAAATTCTCTCCTGAGAAAATTCTATTTTCAATTAAAAGAAATATTGACCTTGTCGTAGATGTCCGCCATAATACCGTCAAACCCTCAAATGTCATTGCTCGTGTGAGCACAGATCTTGGCACCTAAGCATGAGAGCTGTTGATTTTTAAATACCACTTTAGATCTTAAACAACATGGCATAGTTTGTCTATTAGACATTATTATATAATCCTAGCCCCATCCCAACAACCTTTTTTACACTTCTCATTACATGGAAAAATCATCATTTCATGACATTAATAACTTTCTTACACACAGACACACATATTGTAATCCATATTTCAATTGGAATATTGCAGCAAATTTTTCAAAATAAATACCCTTTTATGCTAGAGATAAAATATGTAGAGAGAATTATTGGTCACAGTTTCGAGGCAAAAAATATAGAAATTCAAGAATTCCCTGCTACGGATCCGTTTCACCCGTGATGACAATGAAATCCCATGCCAAATGGTGCTATTAACCACGATCCCTTTTTCTGTGGGGGCATGAAGTTGGAAAGTTTGGCAAATTTGAGAGAGCCTTAAAATGCTGATATCTCGAGAACCGTGAGAGATAGAGCGAAACGGTCGAAATTTTCGGGGTTTCCTTAAGGGGGGAGCTACTTTCCTCATACGCTTACAATGATCCAGGAAAATATGCAT
>LYUA01002329.1:63986-81433 GCA_002093875.1 Calopteryx splendens | reverse complement strand
CAGGTCATCCTGGGAGATCACAGGTGGTACAGGGAAAGGAACTGGCCACCTTACCCTGATGTGTGTTTCTCACATCCCTCAAAATCCCTCACCTACCAAACCGACCTTCGGGTTGATTACTGTCGTTATGTAAAAAATTAAAATACAATTAATGATAGTAAATAAAACACATTCTATTGTTAGTCCTGATTCTCTGTGTAGGTTGGTTCGGGGAAATGATGACAGGAATATGAGAACTTTTGAAAATAATTGTAATAATGATGACTTTGTTTATTTGCAATTACCTGAATTTCCATATTTACTTTTGTAATCCCTATTCCCCATAGTAGGTGTGTTCAAGGAAATGACTGGTCGTCAAGCTGGGTTCTCGGATTCCCAAGGGTTTAATGTGCAATTCTTGCTCTTACAAAACACAAGTGGCCTTACCCTAAATCTACCACCACGAGACTGACACTATGCCACTCCAAAGCCACGTTCCATCTCCTCGTGTCCCCCATGTGACCCCTCCTGGTCACTCTATTATCAGTCATAAGAAGCATTTCCACCTGAAAGAGAAACATCCTTCCAATGAAGAAAGTGCTTATTCTTAAGAAGCTGGTTAATGAAAGATAGTGTACGGAGACCCCCTAAGTAAAAGTGTCGATTAAGATATGGTTAGTGTAATGGATGAGAAATATAAAGTGGTGTGACCACAAAATTAGAAGCAGCTGTTACGATTAGAGAGGTAAAAGGAGCTTAGGCTGTGGAAGGAGGAGTCACCATATCTCTCTTGGGCCATGTCGTAATACTTACACTATTGTAGATAAAAATACTACTGAAAAATTAAATTTATTAGAATTTTTTTACTTTCACATTGAAAAAAACAGCCAAACTTAGCTACATTTAAGTTTTTTAAGGTTTATTCACAATTATTACTAGACATAAACTATAGAAAGAATGTTTCTAATTCAAAATCAAATGATTTTAAGGAAATGGCTTTTGATGATTTCATTTATGTGTTCTAAATAAATAAGTAAATTAATAAGGAAGTGATAATTGAAAATAAAAACTACAATCTTCCCAAATTAGGATAGGACTGAATTCACAAAAAAATAATTTAAGTTTTATAAATTATCACTTTTGATATGTATAATAGATTCCTTGTTCTTCCTAAGGAGATAGTCACTGGGTTGATGACCTGGAGTTTTTTTTACATCTCATGTTTTTTACTGCTCTGGTTCTTGCCCCCGCTAAGTTTTCACCTAATAGTTATCCATTTATGCATAATTATATTTGAAAACTACTGCAAAAGTTGGCTGTGAAATCTGATTTTGTGGGTAGTCCCTCTGTCTAACTCTGACTATAATTTTAGCTATCTATTTAAAACTTTTGAGAAGTTATGCTACATGAAGTATATAAATCTAATAGAAGGGACACCAATTGAGGTGTTTATCAGACTAGTAGGTTTGATGAAAAGCTTCATAACCAGGTGATATATTGGTTACATAAAATGTCATTTTTAAATGGTGTGTGACTCTTGAGTGACCCACTAAAAATACTTCTCTGCAAATAATCAAGATAGTCATTCTGTTTATTTAATATGGTATCATATGGTGTCATTTAATATGATAATTTAAATAACGTTGCAAAAGCAATATGGGTGCCAAAAGTAAAAAAATAGAAATCTGGAAATAGGAAAATACATGAATATCGTAATATGCATTGAACATGTTAAAATCGCCATAGTGATCAACCCAAAAGTTAGTTTGGTAGGTTAGGGTAGAGCTCGCCGATTACTAAGCCCAACGGTATGTGAAATTGACACATCAGGGTGAGGGGGCTAGTTCCTTTCTCTGTGCCACTTGTGGTTTCCCAGGATGGCCTGGTACCCCAATCACCCAGAGGCGACACCCAGAATTGGCCCTCCAGTTAGAACCTCAGTGCTTTACCCACTGGGAAACCACGCCCCATAACCTTTGAAAGACATTTAATTCCAAGATTTAGCTCTCAGTGGCTGGGCATTTAAATGACCAAGGTTTGGCCAGTAAATATTGAATAATCTTCCTTATTGACTCAATGAAAATGATTTTATCCTAATTTAAATCAATGAGTGTCCTAATGGTCGCTTTAGGGACTGCACGGCCACTGGTGAAAACATTTAAAGGTCCTATTAGGAACTGCATGGATGTTAAAGCTTAATGAAAATTTCTATAGAAAATTTCAATTAATGGAGAAAAAATTGTTTATTTTGTAACCTGCAAAATTTGCCATCAACTCACTCCATTAAATATGAGGGTTGTCCGTAAAATAAGGTTCCCATTGATTTTTCATGTTGAAAAACAAGTTTATTTGCATTAAATGTATATTTTTGGAAAGCTTAGATTTTTTCCTATTTTTCTACATATTTTCTACTCGCCATTGAGATCGATGCATTTTTGCATGTGGTGTACCATTTTTTTGATGCCCAAGTCATAGAACATTCCCGCCGCAACCTTATTTTACGGACAACCCTCGTACATGAGAAAGTGTTTTTGATGGCATCACTCTATGAATTGAGTGTCCTTAAGATCATTTTAACACTATTGAAATAGAAACCCATGTAATGTGGATCATTGCCTAATTTAATGTTTTGGGAGTTCAGCCTCATGTTTATCACCCTGTCCTTAAGCAGCAGCGAGTGAGATAAGGTGGGAATGCAAAACATTCAGACTCCTTTAAGGCACTCATAAGAAGTTCCGCTTCTCGTGCCTAGCAATGAAAAATAAATTTTTGGGAATTATTTTTATGCTGGAACCAGAATACAATTAATTCTACTCCTTTAAAATGTGAATATTTGATGTTTTTCACTTTATTAATTTTTTGTGACCTGGTGATAGGTGATTAGACCATTACTAAGGAAAACCCTGGGTTCACATTCCAGTGAGCCTTTAGACATCCTTGGGCTAAACCATGTGCTATTATATAATACCAGATCTATCTGGGAAAATGTTATCTAGATTGGAGAAAGACGTGCCCTTTCTTTTACCTGCTATAGAGCTGTACGGGGTGAGCTAGACCACTTAACCTTTCTCTCTAATAATTTTTTTCAAGGTTAGGTTGTGAAATATTGAAAATCCTATTATGTCATATGTTTTCATACATGTTTTCAACACTTTTTACCTGAGTGTTCTAGAGGTAGGTTGCCCATGCTATTAGCAGAGCATCATATAACAGTAACATGAATTTGTGACCTTCATGGCTATTTGGGCTTATGATGCTTGAGGACTTATGTGGCTCCATTGTATCTTATTGTGTATTAGATTTTGAATAATTATCTAATAGCATCTTCTGGAGAAGGATTTGAAATTGAAGCTTGGGTATATATTCAAATTTTGGCCTAGAGTTCACAAAAACCTTTTTCTTTTACGTATAGCATTAGTTTGATTAATCACTTTAGCATGTTCACATGCTATAGTTTTCATTTTGAGTAAGTTCTCTTAAATTACCTATATGGTTAGTATATTACCATTACATTCTTATTTTGACAGTTATATGAAAACAAATCAGACTATATATGCTTTGTATGAGCTATGATGAACATTGCAGTAACTTTTGTGCTTGCAATTAATTAGTAGATAGCCTTTTTCCTTGTTTCAAGCAATTTAGCTTGGAGCAATGAGCAAGTGTTGGAAATTCAAAGTAATGGAGCTGGAGAAATTGCAACTTGTAATGTAACTCTCTCTTTATTTGTAATATCATAAACTTAAAAGTCTGTATTAGCTTTAATGCAATGACTTAAATTTTAATTTATTGCATTGTCTATAAAGGAATAAGATAGATTGCAGTGGATTTTGGACAATAATTGGCTTCTTTATTCTTTCTTTTTTAGTTCCATGTTTTTATATAATTTCATCTATTTCTGTGCTGTAGTGATGTCTGTATTAGTAGGAAACTCTGCATGAGTGCATGCTCCATTTGTTTTCCCACCATACCTATTGTTTGTCAAATTTTACCTGTCATTTTATGCCATTTAACCTGAATAGCCCCCAGTGTACTGGCGGGATGGCAAGCTGTGGTTTACCTAACTATAGGATCTGATGTCAGTAGTTATAGTATGCCTAGATAATATATTGCTCTAAGTTAAGTCACTTCTTTTCCTTTTCTTTCCATCTTGGAATCTAATAGTGGAATCTCCAACAAGGTGTCCCTATTCTAGTCTCTCAATTTTGAACTACAGGTTTCATATTATTTTTTTCACTTGCACTTGCTTTGCTGAACCACTGAGTATGATTAAACATCTTTTTATGAAATTCACAGGATAAATATAAAATCAAAGATTTACTATATCTGATGTTGGATATTAGAAAAAAGTTTTTATGCTTTATTTTCAAAGCACATAACGCTTTTATTGTTTATGATACAGTGTTCCCTTATGAAATAGAATTTCAGGGTCTAACTGACCTGTTTGATATGTACACATGTATACATATATACCCACAGTAGAGCATTCGATCATCCGATTGGTGGATTATCTAATGGCCACCAAGAAGTGCTCCCTCCCCTACTCCCACTTCCATTCACAGTAAATTCATATCTACATTTCATCCATGAGAAAGGGTTTTCCCACTGCAGTTTATTTACTTGCGCTAATGGCAATATTGCATTTTGCTGTAGCATCAATCATAGTCTCTCTCTCTGTCCCTCTTAGTCTCAACATGTGTCAGTGTTGGAATGGCCAGGATAGAAGAGCATAATCTCTTTCACTTTCAAATCATATTATTTACGTATATTCTGAACAGTAACTATCAAAATGTTTGATTCATTGGGAAAAAGAAAGTGTGTCATATTAGACATTTTGAATAAACTTGGCACAAATTAAAAAAAATGACAGGTTTTTTAAAACATTTTTTATGAATGCTTAGTTCCGGTTCTCCGTGCCCCAAAAACGTAATTAATTTTTTGGTATGTGATGTTCTATGGGAAGCCTTCACTGAGTGCATTAAACAGTTTATATGACCACACCTGTTTCATTATGTTTGGTTACAGAAATATTTTAAGTAAGTGGCATCATTTGTTTGGGAGTAGGGAGGTTGGTGACCTTGATTTGTTAGCTTCAAGAGTGAACTGAGTTGGAATAAACAAGGAGGCTTGGGGTGCTGGGCCTTATAAGAAAGTGACCTTTTATCGATGCCAGAGAGGATTGTGTTAAGGCCAGCTGTAACTTGGGGATGAATTGAATTGGGCTCCAGCAATTGGAAGCAAAATTGCTACTGGGGGCCAAATTTTATCTATCTTTCATTAGCTCAAAAAGAAGCCCATAAACATGAGGCTTGTTCCTTCTGATTCCAACATTACCTCAGATATATTGCAATGAGTATAATATGGTACCACCAATAAGAGGGACTTATTGCTAGACATTTACAAAAGTCAGACGATACTGTTTGAACACAGCGTGACTGAGAACATTTTCACAGTTGAATATCCTGAGTAATTTTAGCCTGTATTCAATGCACTTATGAGCAATAGTTTTAACTATGAGTTTTACTTCCAAGAAATAAATGGAATGATAAATATTTCAATTAATTGTGCACAGGAAATTTCAGGATAGAAGGGCAGAGTATTGAAGGCTTTAACAGCCTGGAAATAGATGATATTCAGTCATCCGATCGGGTCTTCCCTTCCATTATGATGGGTAATTTGTGCACTACTGTATATAAAATTGAAAAGTAGCTTTTGGAGGCTGCATACAGTCATTGTCAGCTGAGAGAGAGACTGGGTGAATTTGCCAATGCCCATGTGTGCTGTTGTCGGCGTGGGTTTCCATGGAGAAGGGTCGGTTTGGAGAGGGATGGGGAGGAAAGGGGCAGGGGTTTGGGAGAAGGGTTGTAAAATGTTCGGAGTAGGAGCGGTCAATGGGTGCAATTAATCCCCGGTTTTAAACTATGTCTTTGTTAATCATGAGTTTTGAGTGGTGGTGCATTCTCCGATATGAAAGGAGGGGCAGAAGTTGCATTGGAGGAGTTAGATGACATTTTCAAATGTGCAGTTGCCATTGGTATTTGTACATAGTGGGAGAGTTGAGGTGGGGAAGCTGATGGTGGCAGAGGTCAGAGAATGGGGCATAGTTTGTACCGTGGTCTCAGGCAGGGGTGTGTTGTGGGGAGGAGGGTGTGGGTATTATATGTGGAATGGGGGTGTGAGGTCAGTGGGGTGATACTGGGTTGGAGGATCTCCTCTAGGTTGCAACGTCAGCGGAATGTCTCTGAGTGACATTTATTTAGAAGGTTGGAGGTGACTTTACCTTTTTGATGATGGGAAATAAATCATGGAGGACTTCCTTGATCTTCTCTGAACCCAGAAAATAAGTGACACAGAGATCAAAATTTTCTTTTTTGGTGATTTTCGGACATGGGGAGAACCAGGAGGAGGATGGCAATATTTGTTTTCTTAGGGGATTGGGAAGTGTATTCACATTTTTTTAGTGCACGGTGTAGAATGTGGAGGTAATTTTCTAATTGTGTATTCGAGTTGTTGATTCTGTGTGCACAGGTTTGAGAGGGCAGCAGGATCTTTTCCATGTGTGGGGGGTGACACCTATTGTAGTGTAGATGTAACTGTTTGTTGCTCAGTTTGATGTGTATGGATATGGTGACTTTGTCAGAGAGGTCTATGTCTAGGAATATTACATGGGTAGAAGAAATTGTGTTCGTGAAGGAGTGAGAGTTTAGATTTTCAGTGAAATGTAAAAGGTAAGCTTCTACGTGGGTCCACATAATAAAAATGTCATCAATGTATCTGACCCACAGAGGAACTTTTGGAACTGGCTGTGGAGGAATGAGTCTTCCATATCACCCGTGAAAATACTTGCATACAATGGCACCATCTTTGTGTCCATGGCCATATATTTTTGTCTGTAGATAAATTTGTTGATTATAGTGTAGGGTGTTGTGGTTCAGAATAAATTTGGCATGGGTTACGAGGAAGTTCGTGGAGGGGAAGCAAGTGCAGGGCGATGGGAAAGAAAAGTATGCAGAGCGGAAAGCCCTTTGTCATGTGGATTGTAAGTAGAGAAACAATGTCAATTGTGGCCATGAGAAGATATTGGATAGTGTGAAGGGGAAAATTAAGTTAACAATGGCATGGCTAAAACCGGGGATTAATTGCACCTGTTGACCACCACTATCCTGAAAATTTTACAATCCCATTCCCAAACCCCCACCCCTTCCCTCCCTTGACCCTCTCCAAACCACCCCTCCCCCGTCGAAACCCACGCTGACCACAGAGCACATGGTAAATACAGCCCAAGTATCTCATTTGAAGATGGAGTGGAACTCTGAAAGCTATCTTTTAATTTGTGAGTGGGCCAATTCTTTTGCTTTCTATCCATTTTCTACTGTGTCTGGGTCCTGGATAAATAATATAAAAATCATGTCACGTTTGAGCCTTAATTCTGGCATATTGGTTATTCTCGACTTCAATGCCTACTAATACTAATTCTCACTCAGCTGTTTTTCTAGGCAATATAGTGACACTGGTTCAGTAGAAAATTGAAGTTTGAATGATAATGGGTGATAGCAGTTCATTTTCTTGATCAATGAAAAGAAAATATATTTATCAGAAGATGATGTGCTTTTTTTATAATCTTACCTATTAAAATGCATGGGAATCACATGCTCAGTGATGAATGTTCACTTTCAGGGTTTTTAAGAAGTCGACGAGAGAAAAGGAAAGAGAAGAAAGCGAAGAAAAAGAAAGATCCAGACAACACCAGTAACAAGGAAGAAAAATCTGATTTGTATGTATTACCATTAATTTAGTGTGTACGTAATGTGTTGTTTAATATTTTTAATTAAATACTGCTGATACATTCACATGGATTAATATCAGTGTTCTGTGGTATGGCATCACCATTGTGGTATGACATCAGGCATGTGAGTTATGGTGATATGTGGAGTTTGAGAGGATGGTTGTGATAGGGTCATGTGATGCCTTAATGAAAAATGCCATTAGAGGTTACTACCTGGTTACTACCCCACCATGATGATAACATTTAGTTGAAGACATTTTTATTTGTGTTGCGATCATGGTGCATATTAAGGTATTCTGCATTCTGTTTGTGTATTGAGGTATTCTTCCATAGATTGGAACATTTATTTTCATTAAAACTTCTTATCCCTTATTTTAAAGGTTTATAATATCCATCAGATTAGTAAGTCTATTAGTAAATTTGAATGCCCTATTTTCCTTGGACACATTGTCCTTATTCTTGCATGGTGAATGCCATGCTAATTACGAGCTAATAGTGTGATATTTATTCCTGTAATTATTTTGAGGATACCTCTAAATGCTTGATGCAATATTTTATATTGTACTCATTTTTATGCATGTGTAAGGAAGAGGAAAAATATGGAGGTTTTTAAATAGAAGCTGGACATGAATATATAATTGATTCCTGGGAAATTATTGAAATAGTACCTCTTTGTAGATAAAAGTTAACTAATGATAAATTGATGCATCTGTGAATGATGACAATAATAATAGAATTTATTTCTATTCCATTGGGTCATATGGCCATGGATGTGAACACAAGGCACATATGTGTAGACAATATAAAGTAAAATACAGGTTATCGTCAACTCACGACCGCATTCTATTCTGGCTTTCAGTTGATTTGGACCCAAGTCGGATATTCATGATTTTACTTTCTAACCATGCAATCTTGCTCCGATATGACAGGTGTTTAAATATATATAAAGCTTTTGTAACTTTGTTAATATTAAAACAAGAAAAATAGAAATTATATAGAATCTTCGGGTTTTTTGATTTTTGCCTTTTTCTGAAATATTTTATACCCTTCTTATCATTTCTCTGCAGTATTGTATGAATAAACACTTAACCATTTTAAAACATTTTTACTATATTTCTTTGGACATTGTGTTGATAAAACATTAGGAACGAAATTGCAAAAAAGAGAAAATATTTTGACCATTTGTGCTTGCCTACTAACCATTGATGTCATCATCAGGGACAGTGCTCGATGTGGCTGGATTTTTTTTTCAAAAAAATGCTAAGCTTTGTCTAAAATGTTCGTTTCTTTTTCCCCTCGTAAATTTCACAATACCCATGAAAAGAATCTTGTATGATCCGTTCAATTCTAGAAAATATATTATTTAATTTAGAAAAATATTGTGATAACCCCTTATTAGTCAATTTCCTTCTGGCTCTTCCTATTCCTGTTTATCCCTCTCTTTCCTCCTTTCTTCTTGCACCACTCTTTCTTTGAACAAAGTGATTGGTTCTTTATTTGTAAGTTTTCCACATTTTTCATCTAATAAGTCATTGACATCTTCCACTTCACGCTACAAAGAAATTTCTTGTGCCAGTTTCACTATTTTGTCCTAGTACGGAATTTCAATTTCATGTTTGCTGTCATATTCATCTAGTTTGAACACAAAGCTAAATGCAAGTTTTTTATATTCCATTCCTGCATTTTTTGGTGACAGAATTCCACACTGTAGCGATATTTTTGATAGATATTAAAGTATTGTAATCTTTCCAAAACTCTTGTAAAGATAGTTCTAGCTCTGCATCCATTGCCATTGCTACTTGGGCAAATGTTGTTCGGAGGTAGTATGCCCTAAAATATGGCAATCGAGCCTTGGTCCATGGGTTGGAGGAAGAGGTTGGGATTCTTCTGTGAAGGGTCCCAAATGATTGAAGCGTGCTCAAGATGGGGTCTAACTAGTGTGAAAATAACACATTAATTAATTTTCTCTTTGATCATTTTCCCTTTGTGGTTTAAGGAATCCAAGTTTCTTCAATGCAGCACCACATATGATCCTAATGTGCTTACTGCCTTCTTTTAGGTCTAATGTTTGAGTAACTCCCAGGTATTTTACTTCGTCCATTTTTCTTATATCCTTGCCTGTGAGTCAATAGGTGTAAGGTTGTATGGATTTGTTTTCCCAAATGCCCATCACTGCACACTTTTTCTAATTTAATTTTAGTGTCCATTCCTCACAATAGTCGTCAATACTCTGGAGATCACTCAAAAGAGCCTCATTGTCAGATTACCTAATTACATTCCGGCAGATGACCATATCGTAGGTGACTAATCTGACTTTGCTAGAAATTCTACAGTTAACGTCAATGATGTAAATAAGAAAAAGGAGGGGGCTGATTACACTATCCTTTGGGATGCTAGAGAATAAATCACAAAATCAGAACTAACTCCATCAATTTCTGTTTGCACTCATAGAGAAAATTGTGAATCGTGATTCACTAATTTGTCATTAATTCCACATAATCGCAGTTTTTATACTATCCTATTGCGTGGGATTGGAATAAATCCTGTTCTAAAATCTAATAAAATAGGGTCTACTTAATATCTTGATTCGCCCAATTATTCTCCCTCTATTTGTTCAGTAGAAAATCGTGAGCCCAATTCACTGCCATTTCATTTATTCCACTTAATCACAGTTTTTATGCTAGCCTTATGTGTGGTACTTAATCAAATGCTGAAATCTGTTAATGCAAGGCATACTTGTTTTCTTGATTTACATTACCCAATAGGAGTTCAGACAATGTTCAGTGATAGATAAAATATCAGGATTATGATCATCGAGAAACATTTGCAGAATGCCATCAAGTCCCATGGAAGAGGAGTTACGTAAAGAATGAATGGTTCTGAGAACCTCAGATGAACTAGTTGGACACAAAAAAAATAATGAGGGAAATTTCTTGTGTAGAAGTCTTGAACCCCAATATTAGAACCCTGGAGAAGGCAATGGTACTGTGGGCTATTTCATGTGGATCTGACACTGATTCCCCATTGAAATGAATATTGGGACTTGGTCTCTTAGTTGAGGACATCGTATTGTGCCTAATAATAGTCCATGTCTCCTTAGTAATATTTGTTGAACTGGTAAGGCTATCATCAATGCCCTTCTTTCATTCTGTTGTAAGCAAGTCAAATTCCTTATATGATTTTGTATGTGCATCATGTAAGCTTTTATCAACAAATTTACTTAGTTAATGTAATTGATGAACTTGAGCTGACATCACCATTAGCTTCTGGGTGTACAATTTAGTGTTATCCTTACCTTTACCCTCATTCGTTATATGGGAAAACATGCATTAAAACATCATAAAAATATTCATAAACATGTTGAATTTCTGATTGACATCAGTCACTTGAAAACACATCCTGAGTTCAGAACACATCCATGATTCCTGAGAAGTACAGTTTGTAAATTTTTTAAGTGCATCATCTGGAAATTGACCTTGGGATATGTAACTTGGCCTTGTCTTCATTGGAGGCAGTGAAAGTTTTACACTTGCATTAAGTGCAAGGTGGTCTGAAAAAAGTGCTCTAGTGGTGTCACACGAAACGTATGAAGAGTCAAGATCAGATATTAAATGATCAATCAGTGTACTTGAGTTCTGCCCTATTCTTGTTGGATTTTTGTTAATAACACTATATCCATAAGTTGACAGCATGTTAATGAAATCACGCTTAGCAGAAGCCTTTCATCAGATTAATGTTCATATCATCAAACAATATAATGGTGTCAATATTTTTGGAATGCACATACTCAAGAACATGAGTAAAAATGTAAAAAATCAGGTATGTCACCACCAGGGGGTTATAGACAGCTACAATGGCAAGAACATGGAAATTTACTTTCAGTATTGTAACTGCACATTCAAAGTGCCTCTCAGTAAAATTGTTGTAATGAAGCTACTTAATATCTAGGCCAAATTTATCTTAGATATCAACACCACCACTTTTATATTTGGCCTACAATAATATGAGATAAAATTGAGGCCATCAAGGTGGAAAAACCTAATTTAATCCTCTTACAACCAATGTTCACATTGAATCACAACATTAGCATTAAGATGATGAGATAATTGATTGAGTGAGAGCCGCTTGCTCTTGAGACACTGAATATTTGTATGATACATATTTAGACATAAATTAATCAAGGATCAAGATTTGCATTTAGCATTTAAATAGGTATTATCTGGTGTTAATTGGTTCCTATTGTTATTAATCTCGCTTATTTGCTCTTGGTTTAGTCATGCATCTGAATACTTTGGGGACTCAGTTTTAGATATGGTGCTGAACCAAAAGACTGGTACTATGGTGAATATGAGAATATTAATATCTTGCAAGAAAACACCACTGCAGACTCCATTCCTGAACCAATTGTACTTCCACTGTGTTAGATAAATAAGTTCTGTTTTTACAGAGTTTTTTAGAAAAAATTTCAAACCTTGGGGGGCAAATGGAAAGTTTACGTTGATATTGCAAAGTTAATGTATTCGGTTAAACTTCACAAAAATCATTATATAACGATGCCTTCTGCATTGGCACAGCAGCCAATTGGAGAAAGTCTCATGTACCAGTCATCCATTCTTTATCTGCTGATTTGATTTGAATCAGTTACCAACAAGTTACAATGCACTGTAATGCTAAACTTGAGAAAAAGAAAGAAGAGTTCAGTATGTTGTGATGCACAAAGAGGGCTCACTTCCCACTTGGCCACCCCTTCAGCTTCCCCTCTAGCACCAGATCCCATGGTCACCTTGGACCACCTTTGTGATTGCTCGTTCCCTCTGACAGCCCATAATTTTAGCATCTTAACTCATTAGGCTTTAGCCAATGATTGTTTAAACTAAGAATTACAGGTTTATGAACATTTACTATTGCTTGCAGTTTTAAAATATTATTCTGAATGCACTCAGTATTTACATTGAGGTATCCTTGAGGAAGATCAGGTTAGCTCCCTGAGGTGAAAAATTATAATTGTTAACTGATACATTATCTGGTCGGAACATTGTATCAAAATTAGCTCAACTTTAGAAGGAAAGGAAGTACAAATGGCCCTGGTTGTTCAATGCCAAGTTTATCACTCAATACCATTAGCAGTTTCTCAAAATAACTATTCTTATAGCAACCACGGTTAATTCAGACGAAACTTCCAATTATAGAAATAGGTATGTAAGTGAGATATGAATTGTTTATATAATTGGACTAAAGATCAAACTTTGGTCCAAGGAATGGTTTTTTTTTTCATTTTACTCAGCAGCCATGATATTCTTTCTTTAACCTAGCAATATACTTCTTTAACTGATGTGATTGCTTTGTTACAAAATGTAATCCCTTACCTGGGCCAAGAGATCAAAATATCTTGAAGCATTTGCCTACAGTATTTAATGAGATTGTGGCCAGAATGGGGACCAAATAAGTACAGTGCCCAAACCATCATTGGACTTAAAATAGGATCTGCTTGCAAAAATGGTGAACTCTCTTTGCTTTATGTGGAAAAACAAACAAATCCCTGTTTAGCATTATCTCTGTCAGTTAGTGCATAGCTATGTGTGGTTGCTGTATTCCCTCATGTCCTCTCGAGCACTAATGTGAATTCTCACCTTTTTGGCAAGTAATGGAAGAGAAGAGGTGAAGTTATGCTTTCATTGCTGATTCCCAGGGGCAAAATGAATCTGCATTGTGAAGTAATTGGTGGTACTGGACTTGGAATTTTTTTGTTTCCAGATAAGTACATGTTTATGAAAAGTGTACATTATCATACTGAATTTTCCTTACCAAAGTGATCTTTTGGATTACATTTTAGGTTGGTTACATATATCCAGAATTTGGGCTTTATTTTTTATTTGAATTCTCTTCTCTTTCAGCAACTGTAGCTCAAGTCTTTTTATCTATTTAAGTGATTTAATGCAACTTCTAGGGATGAAAAGGAAGATGGTAGCCGAAAGTCAGAAACTCCAACCCCTGAAGTTGATGAAGAAGGTTACTGCATTCGTCCTAAGGCTGAGATTTGGGAAAATGATAAAGGGAGTTTTTATTCCAGTTCAGATACAGATTCAGGTGAGATGTTGGCATTGTTTTGCCCCTAATTATTTAAACCTGTAGGGTGGGTGGTCTAATGAAATTCATGAAAATGTCTATTTAATTTAATATTCTTGAAAATTACTTCTTTCCCAGAAGATGAACGAGAAAGGAAGATACATGTAGAAATTAAACCATTAAGTAATGGCTCTGCCCCAATGAGTGCTAGTGTTGATGAGCTTCGGGCTACTGTTGAAAATTTATCCTTGTCTCCTGGTGGCCTTATATCGGTAAGTTTATACAGATCTTGTACTGCTTTTAGTTAGCTGTTAAAATATCTTTGTGGCAGTAAATGGAATTATTACCTGTTCTCCTTTTTTTTGTGGTTGGGAAGTGTTAAACGTTTTGCACTTTGTGGAATTGCATTGAGAATAGCAATTGTTCTATCCTACTTCAATAGTTCAGGAGTCTTTTTCCCAGATGAGGAGGTTTAGAAACTACGGTGATGAGTTACAGAACGGGTAGTGTAACAAGCCAAGGAATGGACGATGCTTAAGCAAGAGAATTAGAACAAAAGTTTATTAAATATATTCCATTCAAGTAAAATTTTCAATTTTTCTTGAATTGTGAAAAAAATGTCATTGGTATATATTTGATTAATAATTGTGAAATGTCTCATGCCAATAGTTTTTAAACTAGGTAACAAACTTGGCAATGGACACACTCCTTGAACCACTATAGGTTCAAACAATATGGAGTGAATGCCGGAGTATTTTTGAAAAAAGACAAAATATTAATCATCATAAGAATTTTATTAAGGATCACGAGTCCAGTTACAGCTTATAATTCCAGGTTCAATAATGGCTAAGACAATTTCTCACATTCCTGCATCAGTGACGAGAGAAAATAGCCAAGACTCAACCATAAGCAAGCAAGGACATCTATCTCTCACTCATAACCCTGTGTCTCCTTGAAAAACGTCGTTTAAGTAATAATGACTCGGGGGATATCACGTGGGATGGAGATTGAGAGGGGGTGTACTCTGAACAGTAGGCGGGGAACTAAACCGTTGGCCTTCACTGGGTTACCTGGGTAGGTACCTATCTTAACTTCAAATCGCTTTAAGCGATTGTACAGTTATGAGCTCTATCTTATTTTTAGTCAGAGAAGAGCAAGGTTATACCTTTTTGTACTGCATCCCCCGCCGCAGTACTCAATTTTCTTCCTACCATGTCCACTCACCCCTGGTGAGTGGTCAGTGCAATTAGGTCGTTGCAGGCTGGTCGCTGCAGAGAATTTCTGCAGGGATGCTAGATGCAAAGGGTTAGCTGTGATGCAATTAAGGGTCATAGACATGAGATGAGGCATTGGCGCCCTTGGCATTAGTGCCCTTCAGATAAGTCCCAAAAGGCTAAATATTCCACAAAAGAGGAAATGCCCAAAGAAAGGGAAAAACGACTGGCATAAAAAAATGCTACAATGGTTTGCTGTATTTCACCTGACCAACCCATAGTGGCAAAATTATAAAGCTTCTCAATCATATAGCATCAAATTTCTAGTGAGAAATCCGTAAGTGGACTCAAGAATTTGATTCAACGAACTCTTTAGCCCATTGGCTTACAAAGCAGACGATTCACTGGCCTCTCCAAAAAGGCCTTTGCTTACAAAGACTCACCGGTCTCATAATTTACTTTTTTCCATATTTGTTTGTGACACAAATTACCTTATTATTCATTACTTTGTTGAAACAATTTTTCTGTCAAGCTTACTCACCTTTATTAGCAAGCATTATGTTACCTGGTCATATCTTTGCATTGTGTTACTAAGGTTTTCACAAGTGATAATTTCAAGGTATTGTGGGTCAGCATGAAAACTAGTCTCATTCAGCGCTTCGCTATTATAGTCGCTCTTCTCTTTCAGGCTTGCTTTTCTGACATATTATTGCTGGTGGTATGTTTTTTTAGGTGTTTTAATACTTAGTAAGCTTGTTATGACATATCAGATATAGAGATGAATTATATCTCTAAATAGTACCTTATGAATTGGAAATTTGTGACTATGCAAAAGATACCATTTAATCTTTTGGTACCGCATGAAGGTTTTTCTTTTTATATTCCTAATCATTACCACAGGGACTACAAATTAATGACAATTGATTTCTATAATTCTGACTACGTGGTTCTTGAAGAATATTCCGGCAAAAACGAAGATGACATTCATAAATCGTTCCCAAAAAAGGCCAAGCTGCAAAATGTGTGGCATTGGAGTAAAATTAATAATGATGAGGATAAAATGTATTCCCTGCCACACCTAGTATACACAGAAAAATACAGTCAGAAATCAATCATAAAACCTAGAGTTGTTCTTGGTTACAACGCACAAATTAATGTAGTTGGTAGACAGGACAAACAATTAGCTTCCTCTCCACTATGCATTGTTGCTCTTAAGGGTACAAAAATATATTTTATATAACATGGACATAGTTTTTTACAACTCTTATGGTTTGTATAAGAAAAGTGGAAAAAATGTGTAGATTGACCATTTCAGAGGAAATTTACCCAAGAATATTTTTGACAATGTGATTTTGCCATAGTACAAAAGACAATGGCATTCAGCGTCTTGCCCTTCACGCATCCAATTCCAGGCAGCCAACTAAGTGAATTTCCCGATTCACATTCTGCCATGATACAAAAGAAAAATGCATTCCATAAATGTGAGGTTTTCAATGAAAAAGGTAGAAATATCGAAAGGTGTTGGGAATACTTGTAAGGTACACAGTGTTACCCTTCACTTTCAAGACTGCTTCAGACTCGAATGAAAAGTCATTAGGTAAATAAGTATGTAAGTGAATTTATTCATCCCAGAACAAGTTATGTACAATAGGACTGGTCAATTGAAAGAAAATCATCATTAAAACCATGATGAACTCATATGGAAATAGAATACACATTGCATAATCATTAAATAGATACAGCAGAAAATCAACAATTTTAAAAACTTCCCAATTTATTAGTATTTTCACATTATGCATGGAAAAGATTTAATTATTTCTGTAGGTAATGAGTTAAGAAACAACAAACCAGAGTACACTGAACGTTTTGAGATCATTTTTGTATTATGAGTTATTGGTCTGTAATCTTTTTTTTGTGTGACGTCATGACTATGAACTTATTATCTTTACCTTTAAACTTAGGGCAGAATGATGGCTCTTCACATGTAAAATTTAACAGTAGATATAAATGGGTGGCAAGGTTAATTCATTTCGATCCTTAAATAGATGCAGTCAGCTATGGAATTTACCCACAACTGCTAAAATTCAAGCCGCCCATTTTTGTTTTGTTTGGCAACGCAAATATTTCAGGTTGATAAATTATTCTCTGAATAATATAATTTAGCTAAACTATCTTATGGACAGGAAAAGGTTTTCATAATAAAACTCTGAGACCCCCCTTTCCTGTAAATATGTAATGATCAATATTTCATACGAAAACATGGTCACTATAATTCCCATAGTGTAGGTAGGTAGGCAGGTTCGGCCAGCGTAGGTAGACCAGATATATGATAACGTGCATATGCAAACATAACATGGGATTAGGATACAATTAACAAGTCCTCATGGATGAACCATTTGTAC
>LYUA01002329.1:48046-63872 GCA_002093875.1 Calopteryx splendens | reverse complement strand
AAATGCTACATGTTAACAATTAATGCCATATTATCTCCTTTGACAACGTAGTTTCGTCACATAATTACATGTGCACAACCATTTAGGAGTTTAACTTCACTCTGAAAATCTAAAATAAAGATATAATAACCATTAACATCCAAACACATCCACTATAAAATAAACAAAAAACTGAAAATAATGTATTTTTTTGTTTGATTTCCTTGACGTTCCTTTACGGTGGTTACGGCGGAAAAAGATGGGGTCTTATCACGTAAAGCTGGTATCTACCCTCTTATCAATTCAGAATTGTTAAACTTTGGATGTTTACTTGGAGTATTTCAGGTTTGTAATTAATGCCTTTGAAAAAAGTTGAGGTGAAAAATGTGTACAGTCCTGGAAAAAAGTTATCACTTCCCAAAGTTGAGAAATGGATGTCATGTTTCTGTGATGACCTGGCAACACTGCACTTACCAGCCAGTGTGTACAAATGTTTTCCAGGGTATTAAATGACACTTTGATAGGTAAGAAGGACACAAAAGCCTCTCAAGTGCTTCAATTCTTTCGAGTAATCCTTCTGAGTTACATATATATTTTATCGGCTGTTACAATTTGTATTTGGAAAAGTAATGAACGAGAATAAAATTGTTATGTAACTTAAGAAAGATTTTCAAATGTCTTAATTAGTCTAAATAGGTCTAAGAAGATTACAGAATTCCAAAAACTTAAAAAGAACTTCCAAGTATTTGGGTTTAATTTGTAGAAGTATCATTGTTTGCTATTTTAATATATTTCGTAATAGTTTTCCTAAAATTTATCCATGTCCTTCAATGAACCTCATATTTTGGCTTATGATTCTCGAATAAAACTATTCCAAGCATCACCACGACTGTAAAATGTGCAAAGAACAAGGTGGAGAAGCGAACCAGAGATTCAGTGCTCTCCAGTGCAGAAGGCAATTCACTCTCATATTGTTCAGTATGCTTCAACATAAGAGGTCATATATTGAGAACAGCATTACAATATTTATGTTTTAATAGCGTAAAACACATATAGCATAACACACAGCACGAAACAGATTTTTATTAAGTGTATTTATTCCGGCTTTAATCTCATTAAGCCAGTGAATGTGTCTAAATGTCAACAGAAATGCATGCCATTTGGTGTCAAATTAATTAGAATATTGAAGGAACATGCATCCAAATTTGCTTTTAATTTTGATGCAAGAGATAAAAATATATTTTTATTGATGATATACCTTCTTGTGAATATTCGCTTGTGCTTTAACCATTCCAAAACCCCGTGGCCCTCAGGGTCAGTGGGAGGTTTATGAAGGACGTTTAACTGTCCTGTCCGGAATTGCTTGTCATGATCGCTTACTGAGACCTTGACAAAGTCCAGTCCCCCCCTCTCTAAGAAGGACCCATCATTTCCTATAATGCAAAGCATTATGTATTCGGTTTCCTCTAGTTCTGAGAACATCAAAGATGCACTTGTTTATTATTAATCATTTCCATGAAAATATTTTGCATTATCTAAAAACAAGGTTGTGCTAATTAGAAAGTTATAATGTGGCTACCGCAATTTGGTGAAAAACATTGAATGTATTTTTAAATTAGTAATTTATTGGTTTTTCATTGTAATCATTTATGTTGATATGTAGTAGTTATCATAGTTGCTGATAATGGTTTATCATCTTGCTGATACTATCAATGCTTCAATGATACATCAGTATGTATATTCCCTTCCTTAAAAACAAGTCTTCCTCATTTGAGGATAAAGAGGTATTCTTAAGCACTGGTTAGAGGTCTTTAAGGATGGTTTCCGAATCCGACAGCACACACCACTCAATCACCCTTTTCGTTCGGATTTCCTCATCGTCCTACCAAGAAATGCTACCAGTTGTCCCATTGCCCCTGCATTGGAGATGTCTCCACATCCCCCGTAACATTTGCCCTCCAATACACCCTCGCCCAAGATACACCCTCGCCACCCTCACACACTCCCCCCCAAAAATGCTTTATCTCCCTGAACACCCTCAACCAATGAACAGCCGCACCCCCTGAACACCCTTGCCCCTAAACACCTTCCCCTCCTAACAAACTCGCTCCCAAACACCCTCGCCTCCAAACACCCTCGCCTCCAAACACCCCTGAACACCCTCCCCTCCTAATACCCTCGCTCCCAAACACCCTAATCTCATAACACCCTCGCCCCCAAACACCCCCGCTTCCAAACACCCCCTGAACACCCTCCCCTCCTGACACCCTCCCCTCCTAACACCCACCCCCTCCTAACACCCTCTTCCTCCCCACACTAAAACACATACCTTCAAAACCAGTGTTCAAAATAGCAACTGGTGAATTTTCTAAAGTAGAGCACCCAATCTGAGCAAGTGTGGGAGCGTTGGAATATTGATTTTACATTAATATATGTTTTGACATAGACTTTAACCTTACCAGAACTGAAAAATTATTTCATAAAATTAAATATTATTTTGGTTTTTGTATTTTTTATTAATGTATATATATCTATTCTGGAACGAATTATTTTCGTTTTGGTCCCAGTTTTGGCTTTAAGCTATACCATGGTTGAACTTAGAAATGAATAACTGAAACAGCCCAACAATAGTGTAAAGTTATTTTAAAAAAGTTCAGAGATACGTCTAATCTTTCAAACATTATTTCAAATGTCTTACTTCCAGGGACGGAGAGGGTCAAATTCTGAGACAGATCATCATATGAAAAGATCTCAGTCAGTTTCCCAGCAGCTTGGAGGGTAAGGTCTTACATGCAAGCATTCACTAATTGTAGGTGCTAATAATTCACTATGCATACATATTTGTGTTTTATTGAAGAATGTTTTAGTTTTTGTAGTGCTAATATTACTTGGGAGGTCCCATGAGTGAAACCATCATCATAGTATTTCTAAGTGGGAACAGTGGAAAAAATCTTGAATTATGCAGTGTAAGATAATGGGAAATGTAAAATTTTTTAAATATATTAGGAATATATCTTTGTAATTTATTTTCCATTGAAACATTATTGCACGTTTAGTATTTGAAAAGGTTAAAATTGAGCTTCTTATGGCATTTTTTTAAATTGACTATATGAAAAAATCTCCCTAGGCTGTAAAGGGTTTTTTACACCACTGTGCTAGGGAAAAGAAGGGGAAATTGAACTTGGTGTGTCAATTTTCGAGGAAAGTTAATCCCTTGCCATCAACCACACATTCAATATTGTAGGACACACAAAAATTTACCTTGCACACTCACATTCACACTGGAATTTCCTAAATTTGTTTTGTTTTGCCGTTTAATCGCCAGTTAGCATTTGGTTTCTCTTGTCAGTGCAGATAAACTCTCTCATAACTAAAACTATGCAAATGTTGTGCAATTCGTTGGTGAGAAATAGAGTTACACTTTAATTTTTACTATTTTTTGGTTTACTGTCAATAATCAAAGTATATTTTAAATGTATAATGTACTCCTTTTCAATAAAATTCTACAAAGAATGCTTGGGAAAGTACTTGGAGAAATTGTTTTTCATTACTTTTGGCTTCCATTGTTTGAGACTCAACTTGGTGAAATTACCGTTTTATTGATTCCAAAACACATTGTTATATTACACTGTTTATTAATGCTGTATATTTATTTGTTGGTGAGTTCCTGTTACCAAATGATAGCTGCATAGCTGTTTATTCTAGTTTAGTGTACAGTCATGTTAAGTAGTGCCTATTTTATATATATTTTAGTCATTAGGTTTTCAACAGTCATTATCCAGGTGAATAGTGTTCTTGATACTTTATTCGTTACTACTATTGATAGACCTTCTGGTTCAGGCCAATTCCATTTATTTTGTAGTAGTTAAGTAGTATTTTTTTCTTTTTAAGTTTATTGGTTAGTGTTTTTATGCAACAGTTTATTATTTAATGTTTCTATTAGTTTAATTTGTTAAATACTGGTGGTAGTGTCGCTACAGAGGTGGGGGATACAGTGTTTGATGCATTAGTCTTAAGTGTGTGGCTGGTGTTTAAGTAGTGATTTACATCTTGGTTCTTTGTGCATGTTTTTGACTAATGTTGCTAGTGAATTTCTGCATATTTATTTATTTTAGTTGCTCGTTAATTAGTTTCAATTTTTTTATTATTTTTAACTTGCCCACACAGCACTTAGCCTAGTACAATGGCACAGAATAACAAAGTAGAACGGAAGAATATACATATCCATACATATAAATCCTACCTAGGTGAGATTCTATCCTATGGCCTCTGGATTAGCAGGCGAGGACATTACCCCAAAACTTCAAAGGCCGGCAGGATAACATGGGGTTTGAGTGACCTTGCAGGCTATTTTTTCATTAATTTTTTTTTTGTTTCTCTACTTTGTGTTTTTATTGCCTCAATATACATTAAATTCTCTACTTATATTTTCATAGTCATCTACTTGCATATTTTTTCTTAAACTTTACTACCATATTTACTCATGCAAGCCGTAACCGCCTTGCATCCCGAGCACGCCCATTTTTGAGCAGGCTGAAGAGGAAAATAATTATTTTTGTCAAAAAATTCATTTTTATGCCCCTGAGCCTGCTTCTTTTTGTCATTACCTGAAAGCATGTTATTTAACCCCTTAGCACCATCCTGCGTACCCAGTACACATGATTAAATCTCCGTATGCCGCTGTCATGCGTACCCAGTACGCTCCCTGAACTTCTGAATCTAATAATTATTCTCGGTCAGATATTGCATTTTAAATTAATCCAATTTACTCTGTTTTTTAAAAGTATGTTTTTTCTTTACAATAAAATATTCCTAGTAATGTTTTGCCTTCAGTTTTTTTTTTAATGTTGTGATGAAATCCCTTTCAAACCAGCGAGTAAATGAATTTGATCTTAAAAATCATCGTTCCTTCTTTCGTAGTGTCTTGAAAACGGCAGCCTATTCTTTTAGTGAGATGTGAAGAAGGGTCAGCTCCTTCAGTATCAGACAGGATATCTTCCTTATTAGTCCACTCCCTTCTCTCTGTTCCTTGTTCGTCATCACCTCCATCCCAATGTTTGTTTTCTTCGCCTCATCAGTCTGAAGCAAAGGGCCCATGTGCTTCGCTCTGCTTTTCTTTGTACCTTCTTTCATGGGCAGTATTCATCAAAGATAAGAGTCTTTCTAAACAGACAGCGTAAACTAGGACTCCTCGAAATATATTCTCATCTCTCGAAGGAGTTTCGAAACCACACGTTTTCTCAGTCCCCTGGAATCTTTTATGCTGTGTGGTGTCCTTTCATGGCGTGAGGTGTAATTTTCCCCATGTGTACTTCTTGTGTGTGGTTGTTTTTATAATACGGATCCATATAATGGCTTCAACAAGTAGAAAAAGATTACACTTTCCAAGTGACAAGGAAATAACTAAAGTATTACTTGCAATTGATTCTGACGACAGTGTAAGTTCGGAATGTGATGGAGAAAATTATATCAATGATCGCTCTGAAATTGATACACTGCTATTTACGATAAAGTTGAGAATTTTGATGGAGCGGAAAGATTTGTGTGGGAGGGTATTGAGGGATTATTTAGGTATCAGTAACTTTTGTTGGTGGTTCTGAACCACAAGACAAAGCCAAAAATTTGTCCAACGCTGTAGATATTTTTCAGTTATTTTTTAACTTAGATTTTGTTCATACTATTTGCAGCAAAATAAATATACATAACACTGGGACATTTCATTCTCATGGAAATTGTGCATAAGGCAATACTTGGTGCTTACTTTTCAACAAAGAGAGTGAAAAGAAAAGACAGCATGTACTGGTGTGAACNTTTTCAACAAAGAGAGTGAAAAGAAAAGACAGCATGTACTGGTGTGAACCATGTGTTGTGGGTTTATGCTTGGATTGCTTCGAACTTTATCACACAAAGCAGAATTACTAAGGTAAATTCATTTGAATATTTTCAGACTAACATTTTAAACCACAATACGCAAGTTTTTACATGAAATGATAATGATTGGATAATAATAGAAGAGAGCCGAAGAAATGGGCGAATTCATAATTTATATGTTAGCGAAACGGGTTATCATAATGAAAGTATCCAATCAATCATGACATCTTTAAAGCTTTTTAAGGAAACTTTAGCTTACTTTTACGAAGCTTTAACCAAATTGTTTTTAAAAAAATAGCATATAATAAGGCACTATTTTATGCAGGTTTACAAAAATTTTCAACAATAATCTATCTATAAGTATCTTGAAAGTTATAAATTATTGAATGATAGCACACCAATAAGGCGAGGTCATTTAAATCTCGGATGGGATGGGATTTAATTAAACGTCCTCCGCGCTTGAGGGGTTAATAAAAACTCTGTCCTCAAGTTCAAGCGTTTCTGTAGAATCGTATTTCTTAAGAATTTATTGGGTTTTGTACTGATTATCATCACTATGCATGGCCTCTTTTATTTTTTATCTTCTTCTGGTAACATCTTACAGTAATCACAGTTTTTGCAATCACATCATCAAGCTATACAAATGGCATTTAATTGATATGATATTTGGCTTAAATCTTTGAAGAACCACAATTTCATTCGCCCTGTGATTACTCAAATATCAAATAAAAGTATAATGCCATCCGTATCTGATAGATGCCTGATAATGGCCATCTTGTCATCTACTCTCTTTGAAGTAGCTGTGGACTCTGATGGTTTAACAACAACTGAGAGTTTTGGGAACTCACAGAATGTAATATCACTTACTATTGAAGGACGAGACATTTCTGCAAAAAGAATCATGATTCAATAATGAATATTTTTATCAAAACATTTACTAGGTTTTAGTTTTCGTCACTGTTACTTAGCTCTTCTGAGAAACTCACATTGTCAATTTCACTGTCCCATGAAGGAATATTTACAGGTGCACCAATTAATGTCGACATGTTTGCTGATGCAAAATATTGGAGAAACAAGCAATAGGAATGGGGGAAAAAGTGTGTGATATAAACAATAGAAATTGAAGAAAAAAAGGTGTGAGGTTTACACGAAAATCCAGGGGCTCATGTAAGTCGTGCAGCCCCTTATTTTCACTGGCATTTCTGGGAGAAAGGTTTGTGGACTACGCGAGTAAATACCATATGTATTGTACCATTTAAATATTTAATAACTCCTTCATAGTTCTTAACATCCATAACTGAAAAGAAATTTAGGATTTTTGATAAGAGTACATTTATATAATGAGTTATTTTTTAAAGTTAACCTTGCTTTTTAACGCATTATATACTTGTATTTAACATGTGCCATATTTCCCAGCCCATAAGATGCACTTTTTTACTTCAAAATGTGCTCAAAGATCAGCCTGCATCTTATGCACCAATGAGGTAACTTAAAAGAAACACATTCCTCGTTCAGAACAACATCACACCTACACATAATTCAATCTCCCCTCCAACCATGAGTCCTTCCAAAGTGAATGGTCACACCCTCCCCATCACCTTCTCTCCTAATCTCGTTAACCCTCCCCAGTCACAGTGGATTGGGAAAGTTTCCCTGGTGGGGTATTAATAATAGTTTTTTGGTAGGATGATTCCCGCATGGTCAACTCTATCCCCCTCCAGGAGCTCGTCTGTTGTTAGCCCTTTCAGGCTGGGGTTGTTGAGCTTGAAGAGACAGTGAGTGAGCTCAGCTCCGTAGTTATATGGTTGAAGGCGAATGCGGAATGGTCCAGAATGTCTTAGTTGCACTCTGGGCTCTCTGAAAGTGTCAGGGCACTGATGTAGGATGGAAGTTAGAGGATGTTCTTGGACCCCTGAACCCCTGGTCAAGTGAGTCTCTCTCTGTTAGCTCAGGAGAGTAGGAACTAGCTACCAGTCGTAGCTGTAGGGTCACCCTGCATGAGCAGGTAATGGCAGAGATGGAGGCTGACTTCATCACTATTGCTAATGAGTTCAATGTGCTATCAGATAACAGCTCAACAAATGCTGCATTTTGGAATTTCCCCCGGGATGGATTCTGGTTTGATTGTTTGGAGCCCGGTGGAAGGCATGAACTTTGTGAAGTTTTTGGGAGCAAGAGAGGCTCTTGCTCCCAAAAGCAGCAGCTCTAGAATTGTGTTGGGTACTCCTAAATTACCCGGGGGGTCCACTTCATGAACAAGGCATTGCAGAAGGTAGTGCGTTGGATACACAAGCACACAGAGAGGGTTAAGTACAGGTGGCAGGCTAGAGTGAACGTCAAATGGAGGGAAATAGAAGGGAGTATTGAAGGAATAAGCCATGAAAACATTAAGATTCCTTAAAAAGGAGATTATTGACATAGTGAGCATTCCAATAAAAAGAAAATGATCATTGTGTCTCAGTTCAATTGGAATTAATTGCACCAATAAAAAAATACATCATCTGACACTGAGCATGCGTTTCAGAGTATCATTTTAGTTTTAGGAACAGCAAGCAGACTTACTGAGAATATTAATGGTAGTGAAGTATATCCTTTTTGTTATAAGACATACATACAACAGACCTTACAGGGTCGGTGGCAGAGTTTTTATAGCTGAGAAGACCCATCTAAACAGCTTCACACCAACTTTCAGTATTAATATATGCATAGAAAGCATTAGGTGAAGCATGAGAGCAGGAAAACAAAGAAATATACATGTTAGCTCGTTCTAATGTTGCCCGGTTCTAATAAACTAACTTAAAACTTGGATATCGGCACACTCTTATAAGCACAACAAGAGTATAATGATTATCACAGTGCTTTTAACCTTTCGTCAATCTATTTTGACACACAGAGTATTTACATTAATCCCCTAAACTGGGAGTCTTGTAATGTGATGCTTGAGGTATTCCTGGAGCACTCTTTGCATCAAGTAGTTAACCCTCAGTCCCGTCCTGTGTACCCAGTATGCTGGATTAAATCACTGTATGTTGCCAGTATGCTCAATTAAATCACCATATGCTGCCATCATGCATACTCAGTACGCTTCCTGAACGGTTGAATTTAAAAATTTTTCTGGGACAGAAAATGCTCTTTTAATTTGATTAATTTACCTTATTTCATATAAGTACGGTTTTTTTCTTATTTTGAAAAATAATTTGTATTTTTAAGCCTTTTATTGCACAGAATACATCATTGGCAAAATTCTAATTGTAACAATAGAATGGTTAGTTACAATGGCTGGCCAGAAGTTACAGTAAGTTACCTTTTCACAAGACAACTCCACAAATGGTCTGAAAAAATAGGTGAAATGTGCATGTTTTCCATTTGTGATGATCACCTGTAAAAAAACACTTGTATTATTGTTGTTAAAACTTCATCATTAATCAGAACGTACTAAGTTATTGTCAATTCTTGGGAGATGCCGGAATATTTATCCATCAAGAGATATTCATGTTATCCCTCAATTTCCACTTATTTGTCATAAAACTTGATATTTTCGTGCGAATACGAAAGGCAAAAACCATGGGAAATTAAATTGTTTATATGAGGGCTATTCAATAAAGTGTCAATAAATTTATTATTTGTAAAAAATATTGTTAGCTTAATATGTGGTGCAAGTTTCATTGATATGACTCCAGTGTTGCATCAATGGCAGCCAGTGCAAGTTAAAAAACGATCAGCTTGACTGCAGCCACTTAGCTTTCCACGAAGGTGTTCCTACACATTGGGGAACAGCAAAAAGTCACATTGGGCAAGGTGTGAGTGCCAATGAGTGCCAATTTAATGTTATATTTTTTTGACGCAAGATTAAGTAGAAACTGCAACTTAAGATGGCATTAGTTGTACCAGAACTGTGCAGTTCAAATCCACTGTATTCATGTAGTTTATTTAGTGAATTTAAAATGGATTTAAAACCTCCACATTCCCTCAAAGGAGATTGGATCAGTAAACTGTCGCTGAGGTCACCCACTATTTGAAATATTTTTATTTTACTCCAAAGAAAAATGTCTATGGGCATCTGGAAAGGAAACAAATTGGCTGCTATTCATACCAATGCTCACCCCAAAGTAAATTCAACAGATTAACATGCAAAATATTATGAAAATGGGTTTGGCTAAATATGGAAATTTTTTAAATCTGAAAACAAAATCATATCCTGTTAAATCATTCCCGAAAACAAAACCATTCGTACCACACATATCCTGAAAACAAAATCATTCACAAAAAATTATACATTTTCATTATCAATTAAAAATATACACTCTTTTCATATTTAAACAATGAGAGCTACATAAACAGTACAAATTTTTTATCTTCAATGGCAGCCCTAAATACCATGCTCCTGGTGATAAAAAAATAAACATGAAACTGTTATAGTAAGAGATAGTGACAAATATGCAGCAAAAATTTGAGGCCACTTAAAAAGGCATTAGCTTTGATTCCATTCCTGTGATTGCTAAAAAATTGATTCAATTTTGAGAGATACTGTAAGTAATTAAGTAAGTTGTAACGGCTTTGAAGCTCCTCCTTGATAAATGGCAAAGTGAAAACTCATAAGATAAACATGTATGAAAAATAATTATGCAATTTAGCTCTTGTGCAACAAAAATCAACCACAAAAGAAGATGAGAAGAAATATTGAACACTATTTCCATCATATATAATGCAAAGGCCAGCCAATTCGCTATGTAAAATGAAACATATATGTTAGACCTTTTGTGACAGTAGATTAGATAAAAAAATTTATGACCGAGTACTCACTGCAATAAAGTAGTTAGAAACTTGTTGGCCTCCTTGGTTATGAGTGGGTGGTAACTCCATGCAAAACACGCATGGTATTGGTGGTCTGGGTTCATTTAAATTACACAAGTATGTTGATCACTTATATTTAAATTAGCAAGGGCCTATTGTACTACTGTAATGTAAGTGTTGTTATTATTTCAACTTGACGAGTATTTCTTTTCAAGTCTTGTCAATTTGTAAAGTAAAAGAGGTGATGACCTAGTTTCCAGAGCCCCTGCTTGCACCTAAGAGACGCAGTTTGTCCTCGCCCAATTAAATTGTATTTCCTCTTGAAATTTAATTTTCAAATAAATTAAGGCTGTTGAGTATAAGAGGTAATCAGAGTAATGAACTGTGATGCCTTGACAATATCTCATTAACAGGAAACCAAGTAGTGACCTGCTGGGATTGAACCTGTTCCAGAGCCCAACTATTTCAAGTGCCTCTACTCCGACGGGCATGCATCCATATGCACCACTTCAAAGTCCGCCTGTCATTCAGAGTCCTACTCAGGTGCAAGTTGGCAGCCCTGCACAACAACCTGATTCAGCCTGCTTGCCTCCTCCTTACTCACGTTACACGGGTTAGTTACCATTTGCTTTCACAGTGTTTATGGAACAGGATAATTTTCATGTAAAAAAACTTACCTGGAGGCCTGCTTAATAGAGACATAATTTTTTTGAACAAAATACCTTTATTCAGGCCCATGGCAGTCCAGTGGTTAGGGCGCTGGACTGCTGACCAGAGAGCCCGGGTTCGATTCCCGGCGAAGACCGATTCTGGGCCCCCTCAGCTTCACCCAAGCTGTGTACGACTATTTGGATACCAGGTCATCCTGGGAAATCACGGGCGGTACAGGGAAAGGAACTGGCCACCCTACTCTTTTGTGTGAATTTCACATGCCATTGGGCTTAGTTCTGGGTGAGCTCTAACCTCACCTTCCAAACCAACCTTCGGGTTGATTACTGTGATTTTTTGATACCTTTATTGATTCTCCAAATGCCGATGGCCTTCCTGAAAGGTGCCCCGATTGGATTGCATTGCAATTGCCCCACCTTTTTTCCAGACATCAAAGACACGCTGTAAGCCATATTTTGATAGGTCTTACAAAATCACTTTGGCAACCTTCACCACTGCTTCTGATGATGAAAAACACTTTCCATGAAGGTGTTTCTTCACACTGTGGAACAAAAAAAGTCACATAGAGCTAGGTGTGGACTATAGTCCTCCTGTAACATAATTTCAACAGAAAACAAACCTTCAAGTGAACGTCCTGTTGTTCGGGTATGAGCAATCCGGAAACCCACCACACAAACATTTCTAATGTGTAAGTCCTCTCACAATGGCAGCAGCAGAGTTAATACTTAATTCTGAATGAGCAGAGACCGGAGACCAGGGTCCACCTTCCTTTGAAATTGTCTCCTCCCGCTGTAAACATTTAGAACCACAATAGCAAAGAACCAATGTATTGTGTGCAGCTTCACCGTATCCCAATTCTTCCAAATTGAATTAACATTCAAAGTACCACCCCGCTTCATTGCGGCAGCACGATCTGCAGCATAATGATTAGTTTCAGTTTTTACATTTCTCATTACATCTTTATAAAAAAAAATACCGTAAATGTATCAAACATATCACAGTCATCCTGCAGTGGTGTAGTGACCAAAGAAGATTATTTGAAAACTGGCAACTCGGGCCGGATGTCATTCTCCAACCAGTCATCATCATCGTTGAAAATATTCAGCCTCGTGTCAGGAGTGCATATTGTTTGTGGTACCTCTAGTTAATCACTTGACGAATAGAGTGAATGAAACAAAAAAAAGTGGCACATAAAAATAGGTCCTCTGTGTAATTATATAGTAAATACTCTACTAAGTTGTGATCTTATAAAAAGGAAAAATGCCAATTCATTGAATAACGTTTCTTACCTGAATCATCGTTAGTTGAGTCCTCAGTTTCATAAGTATCATTTTGGTCACTATCGGCAATTTCTGATCCTGAATCTTCAGATAACACATCTAAAATATCTGCCTGTGATGAAAAATGAAAGCATTAAAGCAGCAAAGAAGCCAAACTTTTGAAGGCTTGTGGCATCTAGCGTTCATTACTGAAACTACATTGCGTTAGAAATGGAACGATGCATAGAAATCATACGAGAATTCGTGTTTAAAACATTGTAAAACAGCACCCGTAACATATATGGGCGCTGTCCACAGGGGTTAATTTGCACTCCTGTATCGCGTATGGGCATATTGCTGAAAGTGTTAAACTTTTAAAATGCGTCATCTATTCAAGTTCATAAAACTCTTTTTTCTAGAGAAATTTGAGGTGATACAGCTGCCAAAAGTACCAAATTTAACCATTAAATTCCAAAATTAGCATTAATCGATAAAATATTTAAAAATTTATATTAAACAATGCTCATTAAATGTTTAGTAAAATTTTTTAAATGTACACGGCTGATCACTGTTGTGAGTGTTGCAAAGTTACTGCAAAAAGATTATTCATTTTTGTAATCTTGGGATAGTTCAACTTATATATAGGATTTTTTAATGCATTTACATCTTTTTAGTTACAATTAGGTAGACTGCACATGTAAAATATATGAAAAATTGTAAAAATGCCAAGCTTGTGTTTTGTATTATTTTTTATTCCTTTTCCATTTAAAAAAATGATCACTTGATTACATCTGGTGTAAATTACTGAAGCCCAATGCTTTAGATGCCTCACTTTTACAATTTTTCTGGTTTTACCAGAGACCCTTATCGAAAATATGCTCCAGTTTCTCAGTTGTGGGCATGCCAGGCTGAAATTTCTATTCTTTACTTTCGACCACCAAGTAAATTTAGCCTGTTTAAAAGATAGAATTCATTGCCCGAGCTTCTTTGATGTACTGTTTTTATGAAGAGAATTTCTCATTAACATCACTGTTCATGTAGTAAATGTCACTTCATCCACCACCTTGACGTACAGCCGCAAATTAGGCTGCTGAGGATGCAAAAATTGCATTACAATACATTTGATTAAAACATGTATGTATTACTCAGTAGCACCCTTTTACATAAAGGTGAACAGATATCACTACTATAGCAAGGATAATAATAATAATGACGACTTTATTAGGCGAAATTAAGGCCATATGGCCCTCTCTTACATTTAACCTTTTCAGCATTACAAACATCCCTGCCCATGGCGGGAATCAAACCCACAACCCTTGGGTTATCAGGTGAGCTCATGCCCACCAAGCTAACCCAGCCAGTATGGCATATGGGCTATAGCTCTGTATAGGACTCGGAAACCTTAAGTTTCAACTTCAATATCTCAGGATGCAAGCAGGTGTTTGCCTGTAGTCACTATGACGAGAGAGTCTGTCCTTCCAGCTCATTGGGCAAGAGAGTGTGGGGGGAGCAAGAGTGGGAGGTGGGAGGGGGTGGAGCATCAACATGCGTGGCATACTGCTGCTTCACTGAGGTCACCACTTGTACGTCACTGCAGTTATGTATTGGAGGAATAGTTGTGGAAAGCAGTTGAAACTGAGTTTCTACCTCTTCAAATAGTCCGGTGCACTTTGACCAGATACACTTCAATCATACGCCCTGATCACTACATAAAGGGCACTCTCATTTTACGTACGACAGTAAGTATCCTCATGGTATTAGGTCGTCGAGAGAGGCCAATTTTTTTAAACTTTGATCTGTGTAATGCATTGATACAAAGTTGCTCACCTTTTAACTTCAGGTTGATGCCAAGGCATTCAAAAACCCTACCATTACTCAAATCACTCAAGATAAGTTTTAATTGTAACTCAAACAGAGTTTTTAACTGATATTGCTACCACACCATTTTTCAGATACCTTACACAGTTGTTAATTGCACATCTATACCCTGGAAAGTTAGCACTCTACATTTTGGGCAACATTAACCAATGTTTAATTACACAAAATACTTATGGTTATTTATTATTTTGTAGTACTTCAATTTCTTGTAATTTATTTCTTAAACATTGAGTATTTAAGAACAAAACCTTTGGTGCTGTCTTATTTTGAGGTTTTGATTCTCTCAGTCATATTCCATTTTGTACAGATAACCTAGGAGCATTTAGGAGTCATTGATTTTACCAACAATTAACACAGATAATGTGTTAATCGATTATATTCGATTATAGTGTAGACCATGCCTTGAAAGAAGTGCTCGGTCTACACTGTTAGCATCAATCACATTAATATTGCTGATGGCTTTTTTCTAATTTGACCACCTCTCTGTTAACTCTTTTAAATTTGATATTTACATAAGAGCCTCTGGGAATATTATTGTAATAAGGAATATTGACTATTGTTTCATTGGTAAAGACTAATTTTGGGAACATATTGTTTAAGTTGTTAACAACTTCATCATCCTCATTCGAATACACATAATTTGTACCAGCCATAATGATAATGTGGTCAAATTTCATTAAGTTTTTCCATTGGCCTCTCAGGATTCCAGTAGATCACTGATTCTGGAATTGGTCTTCACCATAATGCATATTTCCTAATTATTAATGACCTCGCTCTCTGAGACTTTAGTGTCTAAACTATGACCATGGATGTCAGCATACAGGAAAACTTGACTTTTTTTAAATTGTGGTCTCCTATGTTACTGTATACCAGCATTCATTTTCATTCTTCTTTTGAGAACATCAAGGTGAAACACATTTTTATCAGGCATCCCAATTAGATATTTATTCTGTAACAGCAATGGTGGTGAAGAGGTGGCTTTTACACCAGGACGATTTTAACGTATGCAAAGTGAGTGTAGATCATTTTCCAAATTCTTCTTTTGCATCTCCAAAGTCTTATTTTTATAACGTAAGACTCAATTCTATCAAAATATGTGATCTTATTTTATCGTTGGAGGCAAGCTCATTCTGCTACATTACTTTTTAAGGAAGTTTTTGCACTTAATTTTAATACTTGTTAGATTTCCAGTGCCGTGTACTTTTATGTCCGACTCACCCAGCACCATATTGGCATTTAATGGAAAGGAGTAGTTATTCTATAAAAATATTAGCTCTCTCATAAATCTTGAAAGATGAATAATAGTGAAGTTGACAATGAAAAGTAAATGGCTCTGCATGGCTATCGGGTTTCCACCGCGTTTGTTGGCTAATGGT
>LYUA01002329.1:19134-32586 GCA_002093875.1 Calopteryx splendens | reverse complement strand
ATGAAACCGGTCATTTTAAAATAATTATTTCTGTGAAATTTACTAAATTTGTTTCTCCTTTATGATGATATTTCACAAGGTAGAGCCTACAATTACTGAATTCAGGAAATTTCCCTCAACTTATAGCTGTGGTCTCTCAAGCCAATGTGATGCGGGGCTAGAATTATTTTCTCTGTGTCAGCGTTATAACCGATTGGTTTGCATTTTTCTGACCGTTTAAGTTGTGCATCTAATAATTGTTTCTCCAGGGACGACCTATACACAATTTCCAAGAATAGTGAGACACTTTTTGTATGTTAGTAAGTATTTTTAATGAAATGGGATGCTTTTCTCTGTAGTATCATCACATTTGACATTAGTCCTTTGATTTATCAAATTAATTCCCCTGACATATCGGCTTGGTAATGAGTGCCTCAGGTCCCATCTGCCACGCAAGCGTGACATCACAGTGAGGGGCCCGTGTGGTAAGTTCACAATTTGCACAACAAGTAACTTGGTTTGTAGGTCTCGAGGGCAGGTAATTATGCATAATGGATTTTATTGGTATCAACTCTGAACATACCAAATTTGAATCAATTCGGGTGGTAACAGTCCATTGATGTTCCTTGTAAACAAATACACTAGAGCATCTTACCAAAATTTGGCTTGTTGATTTCTGGCTGATACCATGGAGCTCACCTACAAACTCCTGATATGGACCTCTTGCAGAATATTGTAAGCAAGTCAGCAACCGGAGGATTGGTGATATAGGTTTTCCACTGTCCCCTTCGGCTCCATGGAACAGGCTCCCACTTTTTCGCATAGCTTCTCTACTCCAGCTTCTGAAAACCTGTACCTCTTCCTAAAATGCCTGTCGGTGTACTTATTCAGGGGATCCAGCCTTGATAAATACAACTTCAGTCTAGGAATAGCTCTTCTTCCGTCATCTCTAACTCCTCTGTCAAATCTTCATAATCCATTCCTGCCATTTAGCTTACAACAAAAATGAATATGGATAAAGAGAAATCCAAACGAATAAACCAAGTATTCGCCATTTTGATATACTAAGGAGCTAAAGTACCTATGAAAATAGTTATAAAAATCTAGGCATCCTAGAAGAAAGTTAAAAAAATGTATTTAATCTACAAGGGAAGTATTTATAAACAGAGATTAATAACTATTGTACCATTAAATTTAAAAAATAAAAAAACTAATATCAAGCAAAGCTGGTAATATACAATACTAAAAAACTGCTTATATGAAAAACAATATATAAACTACCTTAACCTAGAAATGAATTTGTTAACATCGCTACTTGTTCGATTTCAAATTTAACACTGATACATACTTCTAAAGATAAAATTCACTAACAGAAATTTAATAATTACAAGAAATAAAAAATAAAATGCAAGTATCTTACCGATAATCAAGTTCTTGAAGTTACCTAACTATGTACACCTTACCTTAATGGAATATAACCTAAAGACAGAAATCAAAACCTAATAATACCACCCCGTAAGCTAATTGAACCTACAAAATCATCTACTAGAACAACTCTTTACCTCAAGACTAAGGGAATTTTCCTTTTTAACAAATTATGTTAACAAATAAAAGGAGCCAGCATTCTGTTAGTTTGTGAGAAGAATATGAAACTGATGTTACAGGCCTGGGTATATTTAGTTAATGAGTTTCTAGGTTTCATATTATTTTTCAAGTTCCTAAATTTATACTTGATGTGACTTGCTTCTTGTTAAATAGATCACTGAATGAATAAGTATTAATTACATCTACAATGCTATCTATTAAATAACTAATGAGAGGTGACCTTGTAGTAATGATGGAAATTAAAAGAAAGCACTTCAGTAACATGATAACAACATGTTAACAAAGATTGATGAAGATGGCATGAAGCATTGGAATGCTGAATTGATTTCATTGTTATTCAATGAATATCAGAAGTATGAATGCTTAAATGCGCTGAAGTCTCCAATTTTGGTATATTTACAAAAAATCAGTACCAAAACTAAAATGGGCTGGGGAGTATCTGACACAGTGTAGTAATTATCCAGTAGAGGGCAGAGAACCATTTAAAAAGCAGGAATCAAGTGGTAGACCAGTGGGACTTCAGGTTGTAAGAAATATTTTACTGTGAGCAACCCACTAAGTTAAATGATAGACTTGACAAAATCTTTTATAAAACTTTTAATGGAATATTTTACCATGCG
The DNA here is from genome assembly GCA_002093875.1 of Calopteryx splendens. Taxonomy (NCBI): domain Eukaryota; kingdom Metazoa; phylum Arthropoda; class Insecta; order Odonata; family Calopterygidae; genus Calopteryx; species Calopteryx splendens. The sequence goes on along the minus strand of LYUA01002329.1, from coordinate 30,382 downwards.
CAGCAGGCATTAGAATTCATTGGTTTCTCTGACCAAAGTGCATGTGCATGGAATCATCCTGTGACATTCAAAGCTGTGGGCAAAACAGGAAGTAGCTTTATAGAATTGAAGATGCCAAGGACCGAGAATTTTTCTTTACTCTTGTTGGGAAGGCAACTATTCCTCTTGTTTTGGAGAGCCTCGAAACCTTTTTGTCTTAATTTTTTCAATTCTTCCAGAAACGTGTTTAGAGATTTCGATTCTTCAGTTCTCGATTCCACTAAGAATCGGTTGAATCGACAATCATAATTGATCCATCCTTACCTGAAATGCATATTTTTGTCTTTTATTTACCTCTCTCTTTCTTCTGCTTGTTGAAGTAAACCTTTTGTGAGATCCTACAATTTAAACAAGTGTTGTGAGTTTATGTGCACTGGAACACTTAATTTAATAGAAATGAGTGAGACATGAAAAGGTGAAATCTGAAATAAGGGTCTCCATAAATGCAGCGGAAGTCATTTTCATTCAAGTGGCAGACATCAATTCTGTCCACAATGTGAAATGAACAAACATATGATAATGTGTATTGCTAAACTAAATTTAGGCAGTACTCGGTTAAAATGGTTGATAATGAGGCAAACCACTTAGAATTTTCACATAAACTTCTTTATTGCTAGACAAAGGTTTTGACTTACAAAGTGAAATTCTGATGCTCTTCCCTTCAAAGTCCTCTTCACCTGAAGATGGAGTTGTGGGAGTCCCAGCTAGAGGGAAGTCCAAGCCGTTTAAGCAAGGATTATGGGGGAAGCAGTGTTCTAGGGGTGGTGGAATATGAAGGGTTGAGAAATTGAACAACAATGTGGTTAATAATGTGAAATCCTAAGATTATATGGTTGGTCTTTTTCATATGGTTTATAAATTCTCAATTTGATAAGTCAGTGGTGTATTACATTCCAGTGTACCTATACGCTTTCAATTATGGTGATAATCCTCTTTCAGGGGCCTCCACTCCGAGGAAGAATGAGCCCTGCTCCAATTTCTAGGGCTGACAGCATTGGAAGTCTTGAGTTTCGAACATCTGGAGTTGCAGTGGGCTCATCTCGTGGCCCCTCCCCACTCACGATTGGCATGGCTGACACCATTCCTTTGGCTGTAGCTTTCCATGAGATTGTTCACTCTTATTTCAAAGGAAGTGATGAGTCTAAGTAAGTCATATGATGTCTGCTTGCTACTATTAAATACATAAAACATCAAATGAGTTAGCTAAGAAGCCAAATGGCCTCATTAAAGGTGTTGGATGGTTGAAAATATGCTGAATGCAATGACTGGGCTGGAAAATTGATTAGATTCTTTCTCAAGTTTCCATATCAGCCCTACTTTTTTAGAGTAGTTAATAACCTTGTTGCCAATTATACTATTGAGTTTTAACTGAAGTTTGGTAGATCATCAAATTATAATTGAAAATTTGTAGTGGTCATGTGCCTTTTTGATAATATCATGGTAATTCAGCCTGTAGCATTTCCTTGAGTTTGCTTTGGCGGTGAAAAAATGAAAGAATATCCATTACTCATCTTAGGAATTAACTTTCCATATAAAACAGAGTAATTCAGTTTCTCTTTCTTCTGTTCAAATGTGGTTTTTAAATAAATATGCACTAGAATAAGCATTATAATTCTCGCCAATTACTCTTATCTGCAAGGTCCTGAGAGGAATACCTGGACTGATTTTAGTGAAATTTCCATTAGCACTTGTTTCAACTCCTGGTTTCTTTTTTCATTTAATGATTACAGATAACACCCAGATAGAATTTCTTTAGTTTTGGCTGTTGTGGTGTAAATGGAAAAATTCCATAAATTACATCTCCCTGGTGCAAATTCAAAATCCCAACGCCATTAAAACGACCAATATTCCACACTCATTATGAAGGAGAGCTCTTCCAATTGCTGCTTTGTTTCAGGGTCATATGCCGACACCAATGATTCATCGCATCATGACTCTGGATTGGAAGTTTGGGTTATCTCGAGCTATTGCTTGCAGCTCAGTGCAAGCCAATGGTCTTGGGACAAACTTTGGTACAATTCGTCTCATGCTCAGTACATGCCCTAGAATTGACTGTTGACATGCCCCGTATGACAGTCCAACTCTATTGCAAATGGCATGGATTGGCTGCCTTTGGTCTGCCTGAGGATCCCCTCTCACATACTCGTGATCGTTTCTGGAGTTGTGTATTATGATGGCCAACCCGAATGTTTTCCGTTCTCCACTCGCTCCCATATATCTTTGAAATGCTTTAACCACTCAAATTCTCACGTTTGGCTTAGAGCTTGATCACCAAAAGCCTTTCCTTAGCATTTGGTGGATTCAGCAGAAGTTTTCTGGAGCTTGAAATGAAACTTATTGCAGATAAACTTAAATCCTTCACATTATCCATTAGACAGAATTTTTTGACAGAGGAGAGCATGGTGCAATGAAAACAACAAATACTGAAAAACATCCACTCATGAAGAAGACACTTGGCTGATTGGCAGCTTAAATCCACACCAAGTAGCATCTAGAGGCAGATGTTCGTACTGCTACTGATTTTGGTAGAACATTCAAATTCTCGACAACTTTGGGTAAAACCTCATATAACCCATTGTATGAGTATCCATGTAAGCCTGGAGTGCTTCAGCATAAAATCTTCAAAAATTACTTTTTCCAAAAAATCGGGGAAATATTTGAGGGCTTTTGCTTATATTCGGGTGTGTGCAGTTATTATAATTAAGATTATAAGGTGCCCCTTTTTTTTGGAAGTCCTCAAAGGGAAAAAGAAAAACACTTTTTCTTAGAGTTTTGCAAATGCATTACTCGGAAGAGAATATTGGAAATGCACCATGCATAAGTTGTTTCTGCCTCCCTCCCTGGAATATTGTTGGGAATTACATTCAGTTGTGCATTCCTCCTCCAAAAAGAAAATTTTTTTTTCCACTTATTTCAATATCATATCTTCAGAAAGAGTTAAAATTTGAATCTCTGAATGTATGAGTGTGTACAATTTACAAGCTGTTGCTCTCAGATTTACATAATTGGCTCAAGCATATTGTTTTCAGCCTTTGTGATGATTTTTTTGTATGAATTGGCAGAGTTTCTTCTTGCAAAAAAGGTTGTAAATTAAAAGAAGGTAAATAGTTACCTTAATTTTGGAAAGAGCATATATAACCTCTTAGAAATTACAGCTAAATCCCCAAGTTTATCTTTCTTCTACTCTGAGAAGTGTGCATCCATACTGGATTACCAGGTATCCTGAAAGGATATCAATCTGCTTAGGATGGGAACTTACATTTTCACCACTCTGAATGCAACTTTGTTTTTGGTCAGTAGAGGAATGTTCTAACCACCAGGCTAATATGCCCTCTAGCAACATTTCAGCGAAAAAGCAAAGTTTCATTGATCTGTCTGAAGGGTGCTCTTTTCTATTTTAAATGCTTTTGTTTTATTTTAATCTTTGTAAAGCAACATAAATCAATATTAAAATTAAATATTATGCTAAATAAAATCAGTCGACAGCTGGATGTTATATTAGCTGATTGAAAAAATAGCGTTTCTCCATTTAAAAAAATTCTTGTTGCAGAAACCTATATGAAGACACCAGACCTTACATTAATTGGAGTACCTATTATGTAAATTCTCATTTTATAATTTCAATGTCTCACAGTATAAATATCAGTTCAGGAAGCTATGTTTTTTGTTCCAGTTTTGATTCTAAGCTCAACAATAAGTGGAATCAAAGTACTGAACTATCGCTATTCGGCATAGTTTGCATAAGGATTTGGTTAGAATTGCTTAAAAGTGTGTAAAATCAATGTTTCACTGTGTACTTATTCCTTCACAATTTATCACAATGCTTACTGGTTGCAGACCCTTCATAACTCGATATTTTAAGTATTTCCTTTGCTAAATTGCAGATGCCAAGTGAAGCTGTCTGGGGATATGATGCTGTCGTTCCCAGCAGGTATTGTTGCTGTTCTTGCCAACAATCCAAATCCTGCTCATCTGTATTTTAGGGTTAGAAATACCAATAGGCTGGAAAATGTACTTCCTAATAAACAACTAGTCACCATGTATGTATGATCTTATTTTAAGTCTATTATTGTTGTATTTTAAAAGCATAAAATTTTAATCAGTCAAATTTTTATTTTAGAGAAAATTTGCAGTCATCTCCTGATTCCATGGTGTTTGAATTTAATATGAATGCACTAACTTCCCTTTTACGAAGACAGTCAGAACAAAATCCATCTGCCTCTTACTTTAATGTAGATATTTTGAAGTATCAGGTAAGTGTCTTAGAATTATTCAATTAGTACTATTTCACACTCATATTTTTCTGTGAGGTTTACATATTTTTGTCATGCACAAAGTGAATTATATGAATAGTGTTGAGGTATAGTCCTTCTAGTGTGGAATGTGGAAGTGGTGAGAAGGTGCACTAAACTGAGATTGCTACTTTCTTAAGGTGGCCTGCCTGGCACTTGGGATTTTAGGCTTGTGATATGAATCGATAAATCGAAGTCACTGATGATGATTTTAGTCATTGCTATGCCATAAGCCCCATTGAAGACGAAGAATTTGACCTTTTACAGTGATGAGTCGATGACAATTACTGATGTCCATTTGTTGAATTGAATCACTGATGTCGATGTGGATCATCAATGGGCCAATGAGAATTATCTTCGATGTGTCGCCTGCCAGCTCATTCATACCGTGTCATCAGCGGCGACTGCTGTCCCGTTTCCTCCCTCATCTCCTTCCCCTCCGTCTTCTAAAGCATAGTGCGCAGGTGCAGCTAGGCTTATGCTTTTGTGACGGCCGTTTTTGCTCATTTATTCATTGATTTTTGTTGAAAAAAGTTCATTGAAATCCTTCAGTTTCGGTGGTTGTCATCGATCATCAAATGTGATGTGTACAATGATTGATGATTGTCAATGATCAATCTCTATAAATGGTCGGTGTAGAAAGTTTATTGTTTGGTGTGGGTATTACATGAAGCTTGAATTGGATCAAACTTACTTGAGAAGGATGAGGCATATTTATTACAGAGAGTGAAACATAATCCGCATTACCTCAATGGTGAACTGAACCTGCACCCATTTCAGAGAGGTGTGAGGTACATGCAAATGATATTTCACCTACTTTAAGGGAACCAATACGTGTTGAAATTGAAAATTTTGCTTATCTCTGAATTAAACTCTCTTGGGACACCATATCCACCAGCTCCTCATAAGGTTTTATCCTCAACTTTAGACTGAGGGTTATGAAACTTTGCAGATTTGTTTTCTGGCTCCAACTAAAATAAGCAGCATATTTAATTTTCTTAATATTAGTCATGCATCCTTTTTCATATGACAAACTCTGGGCACAATAATTACGTTTTGCACGGCTGCCACCAATGTCTTTGCAATGCTTCATTAAAACAGACGTAGATATAACGAAAATCATGGCCAATTAATGTATTCCTTCACCTGCGCATCTGGATCAGCTGAATGATAGTAGCATTGGAAGACTGGCACTGTCTCACAAAACAACAACATGTCTCTTCTGGACTGGATACTGACCGGTAAGGCACTGCACTATGGGACAAGAGAAGGGAGGAAACGGTACAGTGGTGGCCTCCAGCAACACAGGACGATTGTTCTTGAAGGCCCATTTTTGCTGTCCATTTGTACGATAAGGAAATCAGAGAAGGGTGTGTGTTGGTGCAGGGCATAGTGTGGGGTTATTCATCCAGAATGCTATTTTCCATAATCAGTTCTTAGGGTAAGGAAATCACATGAAGGTTTGCGTTAGTTTAGAGCATTAGTATGGTAACTGATGCTGAATGCTATTTTTTGTATTCCTCTGTAGGTACAACCATTTTAAATTACAGCTTCTTGTTCTTTTTTTCTTTCTCATCATTTTAGATGCTAAATTTCAGGCAGCTCTTATGTATGTTTCTTAGAGATAGAGCTAATGTAATAATAATTCTATAACAAAAGTTATTATTTTACAAAATCATTTGCCAAGGTAGAACATGGTTCCTGCCTGTTTAGTGTGAACAAAGAAGTATTCCATGTAATCATAATGCCCATGTATCTCCAAATCATCCAAGATTACACTTTTCTTGCTTTTTAATTAATTATCTTCATAATAACTATCAAATCATAGATTCCATTACTGCAGCTATGACTTTTAAATTTCTTAATTGTGAAGTTACGTGGTTGGTGAATATGTAGTGTGGTTGAAGGTAAAACAAAAAAAAACTTGTCGGTGCTATTGACACAAAACACCTTTATTTTTGTGATTAGATTTTCCAGTTAATTGACACACATTAAAGAAAGTATTGCTGCTAGTCACATGTCTCTTAATCCTCCTGTTCCACAGACTTGCTTCAGCTAGTTGAAAGTCCTCTCTCCTGGCCCTTCACACTGCCCTTGGTAGTGTGTGAGTTCCTAACAGTGCAAATGACTGGTGAAACTAATTGCAAGGTTTCAACTGCCAGGTGACCACAAATACATATATGTATGTCATGGTGATATCTATATGCATGACCTATTGAAGTATTAACACAAAATGTTCTTGGATATTAATCATCGCTACTATTTATCCAGATATCAATTTGCATCTATTAATCACACACCTCCGAGTATCATATGCTCAATCAATATAGCTGTTACGAAAGTTTTCTGGTACATATAAGAATTTGGTGTCAATGCTTGCTTCAGAGTATGCCTAACCTATCTAATTTATACTCATTAATTTTGAAATTGATGATAATAATCTTGAAAGAAACTACGCCCCACCGTTGTAACACATTTTATTGCCATGTGCAACCTGCAAAATGGGATTTGAGATTTGATTTGTGCATGAAATGATTGCATTCAAATCTCAAATCCATGGGATTTTACTGTATCCTCAATTCATGTCCCATCAATAAAGTTTTTATTAATGAGAACTATTTTTTATTTGCTAATAGGTGAGACCAAGGCCAGGTGCTGCTTCCTGTCCATTTCAGTTGGTGGCCTATTGGAAGTGTGAAGCCAAACACACGGATCTGAAAGTGGACTACAAGTACAACAGCCATGCCATGGCCTCACCTTCCCCCCTTCTTAATTTGACGGTGGCAGTACCAGTGGATGGTGGTGTAAAAAGCATGCAGTCCAAGCCCACGGGACAGTGGTGTGTGTTAATTCTACCCTCCTATGCATTGTTTAGCTAAAAATGTAGACATACTCATTTATGAATGGAGGTCAAATTGTTGGTAAAATGTATGAAAATGATTTTTTTTGTTCCTCAAATTTCTGATTTTGTCTAGCGCTGTCAGCACTGTATATCCTGTTCCCATATATTAACACTTAAATGAATTTCACATCACGGAGTATCTGGCGTCTCCCATTTGGCAACTGTGATCTGATTCCTCCGGAATTTTGCCTATGTCCAGGCCACCCCGGGGTCCTCACAGGAGATTTCAATAGATGGTCTAGTGTAGCGAGTATCTGGGTTTCACCACTCTAAAACATTATCGCTTATGTTTGCGATTGATTGCTTGCAGAGACAGGATAAATGAGCCGAAATCGTTCCACTATTTGTAACCTAAAGAGATATGCGATAATTGAATTGGGATACTCTGGTGCGATTTAAATTGTACAATGAAGAATTATGATCTACAAACTCCAAAGTGTAAATGATAAGCAGAGCATTAGATCGTATAATATATAATATCTTATGTCATGGCATATCAGATCTATATCTCATGTCAAATTTATGTCGAGTATCCCACTCACATCGCTTAGCCTGGTTACATATTAAAGAGATAACATTGTATAGTGGCTCAATGCCGTAATGCAATGTTAAATAAATACCTAATTCGATATATATTTCATTTTTGCATAATTCTATTACCCATATTTTTTGTTAATTGCAACTATTATTCTATGTAAAATGAGGATGAGGATAGGAGTTTTGTCCAGATAAGTTTACTCAAAATTTATGCATCTTCAAATTGGAAATCATGCTCTATAATTTTACGTCACTTGAGTCTTGAGATTAGAATGGTGCGTACAATTAAATCCCCAATTTCAACATTCAACATTGGTATATGTATATTTGAAAATCTATACAAAGACTGCTACCCTTTGTTTCCATTTGATAAAAATTGCTCATTCACATGCCATCCCTATCACAGATCCATTTTCCCTTAATTGATAGTAATATTAGGAAAAAGGCCCTGTCATAAAGAAAAGGGTGAGCACAAGTTACCCTTAGAGGTGTTCTGTGTGGATTTCTATAACGATGGTAACCTCATTAGCAGTTCACCTGGAGCATTTGCAGAGAATAATGTAGCTGCCAAGAGTTTATCAGCAGTAAGAGTGTTTTGAGAATAATAAAATTGTATGTATAATGGGAATTGAAGGAGAAATAAGAACCCTTCTGTCCTCCCCTCCCCTTCAATCTCTCCCTGGATAATACCCGGGCCCTAAGGCATTTAATATGGAGGGAGCATGGGTTGTGGAGGAAGCTAATGTAAGATCTTCAGATATTCCATTGCCGGACCCCGTTGTTAAACCTTTGACAAATGCTTGGTGGGCAAAATTTGAAATTATTATTAGATCTGTTATCATCTGACATGCTTTCTCTCTTTCGCCAGGATTTTTCAATGGTCTTCTTAGGCATTGTTAAATCCCTCTAAATAACCCCAAATATCGTATTGAACATGGCACACTGACTGAGGTGGACAGAAGTATTTGTCATGAAATTTAATGCTGGGAAGGCTATAAAAAGTATTTTTTCAACCAGTTGTACTGCAGGATCTATATCTTTATGTATATTAATAAATGTTTGTTATGGGTAGCATGAGGAACTATCAGTTTAAATTGTTATATTTCAACTATAGGGTGAAAACCTTCTAATCTTATCAAAAGTTAAGGGAAAAATAATTGGATAAATTGAAATAAGTGTGTTCTGCAACTATGCATTACTCTAGGCTGGTCTATCCTTGGTGACGGATGATGTGATATGGCATCAAAAATTAAAATTTGAACTAAGAAATATAAAATTTAACAAATTTTTATTGTACTTTTCCTAAACTATGTGGTATTAAAGTTTACAGTTTCTATAGAAAAATAAATGCTGCCAGGAATAAAAACTGAAAGTTGTAAATGGACAGCACTGAACGTGTTCTTGGGATGGTATTGGCAGCACATTTCCATATAACATGATGTCTTTCTTCTAACCAAGAGAGAAGATATCATTTGAGTGGTAAATGCTCAGTGAGAATCAAGTTACTCAGACTTTCTTTTACATAAGACTGTGAGTTCTCAATATGGGGCAAGGAGCAGAAGAATACTGGCTCTACCATATCATCTTTCCATATGATATTAATACTAAATTATGTATAGTATCATACAGCATATAAATATAATCTATTTAATTCATTAAAATAATAGTTATATGCAGTTGTACCCCCAAATTTTCCACTTTCATATTCAAATTGGCATTGCAGTTGTAAATTTATAGCAAATTGTGTCTTTCTTATTTCAGTTAAAATCCTCAATTTTCCTGACCCTGTAGGTCATTCGATTGGTTGCCTTATTAATATACTTATGGCCTACAAAATTTTGGCAAACTGGTCAAATTTAAAGGGTAGTAAATAGCTTCAATCTTATTGTATTCAACTTAAAACTATAAGATAATTAGAAAAATAAAAGGCACATCTGAATTTGTGTGATTCCTATACTCTGATTATATATTAGTTGAAAAGAACAAACAAATTTATTTTTCCTGAATGCATAGTCAATTCTGTTCTTGTAAACTATTGTCCTTAAAGTCTTTAAATTTAAACGAGAGGTGGTAGCCGCAGTTAGTCTATTGCGTGTCTCAAGATTAAAAAAAAGTAGTGATGGATTAAGTGGATTTAAAAATGATTTAACTTTTTCAATGTGCTGAAACAAAATTGATTCCGAAGGACACTGAAGCTTATTCCAAGTCGTATGTACTGTATTATTGACAAGGGTAATTGAATTTTTTAAATTTTTATTGTTTTTAATATGGAATGAGCTAAAATATATAGAATAAGGCAAATTGGTATTTTTCTCAGTTGTTCTAACCTTGTTCATTGCTTCAGGATTTAGTGAAAGTGTAGGTTGTTCCGTAGAATGCAAATACAAATGGCTTCCTTCAAATAAGTGACTTATAAGTCTTCATTCATTTTTGCCGTGTCAATTAACTTCACTGAGAGATTGTAATGCAAGGCACAGTGAATTATTATAGGTTGCTCCTTTCTATATATATGTTTTATTTGCATTTATGTAAATAGTAATTAAATTATGTAACTATAATTACAGGGTTGGTGAGACTCATCGTGCTATATGGAAATTCACAGAGCTTTCTCAACACAGTGAAAATTTAGGTGTTGGCTCTTTAAGGGCCAGATTTGAAGTTGCCAATGGACCAAGTTCTCAGGGAACTATAGCAACTCAGTTCAATTGTGAAGGCACTACCCTGTCTGGAGCAGAGTTTGAACTAGTTGGGCAGGGTTATAGGCTTTCCCTAGTGAAACGCCGATTTGTTTCTGGTGAGTTATTAGAAATTTGTCTCTCTGCTAAAGAAGTTATTGTATGTTTGTAATTTAGGTTATTTCTGAAAATATCATAAATGATTTAGAAGAAAATCATAAATTGTGATATAATCAATGCTTGGATTTTTTATGGGGAATTAATGTGTGAATCCTTACTTTTAAGTATAAATAAGTAACACACCCATGAAATCATCTCTCATGGGATCTATAAATCTTGCCTCTTGTCATAAAACAAACCGTATTGGCATTTTATCTTGAATGTATTGATTCAATGGAATGAAATGAATGAGCCGATGAAAATAATTGGAATGGGAAAGTATAATAGGGCTAGGAAATTAAAATATAAAAAATGAATGGAGTGGAAGGGCACTGTAAAACAGATAGAAACACTTGTTTTTTCCACATTAAATTTTATTCACAACCTAGGTTTTGACTTACAAATGCATCATCCGGTATTTTAATTTCAGGATTCACCTTATTTCTCTGAATATAGTCCCCCCCTTTTTGCTCATAATATTGGTCGGAATTAGGGGAGGGGGGGGGGACTTCATTCGCGCTCAAAAAATTTGAAATCAACAATATCACCGCTAGCATATGTACAAGTGTTATTTACTTACAGTTATTATGTCCTTGATTTAATTGTTTTTTGGATCAATTCTAGTTTAATAGGCCGAGAAATAA
>LYUA01002328.1:8167-19397 GCA_002093875.1 Calopteryx splendens | reverse complement strand
ATTGCTGAAGAGTGTGATAGAGGGTAGAATGTAGGGTAAGCGAGGGAGAGGGAGGAATAGATTAGGCATGTTAGATGGAATAAAGGGAGGTAGGAAGTATGCAGAAATGAAGAAAGGGCGAATATAGGGGTGTATCCATCAGCGACCTACCTTAACAACGGTAGATTACCAATAATAATAATATCATATCAGAATCATGATCTGATACTTGACCGTTTACAGACCGAATTCATTTTTTGACCGATTTTGACGATGTTTTTAATTTTCTCAATAACTTAACGGATTTTTAATACATATTCTGAAGGAAAACAATGAGAGCATGATCATTGGACATCCAAGTGAATAAAATGCTATAAATTTAACTATTGACATGGTTTTTATAATTTTCGAAAATTGTATCAAAGCGGCAATATAATACATGAATTAAAGATAAAAAAAGTCACAGTAATCAACCCGAAGGTCGGTTTGGTAGGTGATGGTGGAGCTCACCCAGTACTAAGCCCAACGGAGTGTGAAATTCACACATATCAGGGTAGGGTGGCCAGCTCCTTTCCCTGTACCACCTGTGATTTCCCAGGATAACCTGGTACCCGAAAAATGGTAAGCAGCTTGGGTGAAGCTGAGGGTAGCGAGAGGCATCACCGGGAATCGAACCTCGGTCAGTAGTCAAGCGCTCTAACCACTGGACTACCACGCCCCTTGAATTCAGGATGACAGAGAAATATTTATTTGACTACAAAGAACATTATTGCCTAATTTAGATAGATAATCATTCGTAATAGATTGGAAAACGGCGAAGATGGATTTTTATGTCAGTCTCAGAATACTGGAGTCTATTATTTTTTCTGCAGGGTACACAGACCGGGACGAGTATATCTTGGGGTGTAGTCACTTAAGACTCGTCGCTGCATCACACAAGAATTCTTAGGGAGTTTTGACCCCTTCCCATGTATTATTCTATGCACACATCATGCATAGACGACACTTATGTTCAGGGTTTTAGAAAAAATTATTCCACCGCAATTTTTTGTTTGTTTGTTTTGTCGAAGTATTGGCCTGTAGCTACTTAGAAATATGTCGAAAACATCAACTCCCTCATTCCCAAATTATACATATTTTTGCCAAATGCGGTTGCGTAATATTTTAATCTTCTTCCCGTGCTTTCTTGCAAATTTCTTTGCAATACAAAGTGGTTCATGATTGCAGCAGTTGGATGCCAACGTCACTACTTATTATTCCGTCAAACCCGAAATGCCACTCCTTGACATTGAAAGTCTATATCTCCTCAGTCAGATTTTGCCATTTGTTGGTTTTTGCGGGAATTTGGCTATTCTTCCTTCCCTAATAGTACCTGTTGCTTTTATTATCTTCTCTATCAGTTCCGCCAGCAATGAATGCGAAGAAAAGAAATTTTCAAAATATACCTTAATTTGCTTAGGGTGCTCTATGACCGCCAAAAGTGCAGACACTTCCCTGCTCCCCAGCGGACCAGTGATATTCCTTCCCCGCATATATCTGCATCGCATATGGATATCCTAAAGCTGAGCATACCATCCAGATTTTATGCCCAAAACGAATTGGTTTCCCATTGATAAACATTTTACTTTAATTATGGTCGTAGTATGAAACCATAGACACATAGAGGCTCAGTTCTTTATGAACAATTCCAAATGGCATCAGACTTTTTCCTAATCCTCTATAAAAAGGTGAAATTTTTCTTAAAATGTCACCCTTGTGCAAATTATTGTTGTCTGACAGGTTAAAATATCGTTTTATCTCTTTGAAAAAATTCCTCGGCATTACTGAAGGAATTATGGGAATCGGCATATCTTCCTGAGAACACCAGTACAGATTTTCGTGTGGGACCGTGTGATGTACACTTAGCAAAAGGATTCCGAAAACTGACCAATCTCTTCCAGTGTATCATCAAGAGAACCTCGGCTATTTTGCAGAGCGTAAAGACAGGACATATCAGCAACATGTCCCAGATATCCTGTGGTAAACACTTCATAATCAGTTCAATAGGCGCCAAGGCAATCAGCTTCTTTAGGTGATAGGCTAACCCAGGCATTGGCTCAGATGGAGTCTCTTTTCGAAACTGGTTCATTTTATTCCAAATTATGGCTGCAAGTGATACATTTGTTCATTTGCTTTCCTGAACTATGAATGAACGAATTGAAAAAATTGAAACACGCTTGCGTTACCGCGGAACAGATTTTATTATAGCAACCAGTTTCGCTACACAGTGATCACCTGATGATGCTACTGTGTAGCGAAACCGGTTGTCATAATAAAATCTGTTCCGTGTTAAAGCAAGTGTGTTTCAATTTTTGCATCATGAATTTCCACAGTCTCGGCCTCTACCATCAACTTTATGAATGAATGATTTGAAAAAATTAAAACTTTTTGTGTTCCTAAGAGACGCTGATTCATAATTTTATAAAGAACGTAACTGTCAATGGTGCAAAACAATATATATTTTACTAACATTTTCCCTTTGCAGTGCTTTGCAGTGAAACCCCTTTTTCTCTAGACAGTTGGTCTTTCTCTCTAATCCAATCGTCATCTCTAAAGTGAGTCTGATTTTCCCACACGCATCAGCAGGGGTTATCTCTCTCTCTCTAATATCTTGTCGATCGACGTTCTCTTTGGCAGTCGAACGGTGGTCTTCTTCAGGAGGAAGCTGGCGCAGTTCGTATTACGACAGTTCATCATCACTCATCACGTCCAAACACCTGACTACTTCGTCTGTCATAAGAAATTTCATAGTGCACTTTTTTTGTGGAAGTAACTCCAAAAAAAATGAAATTCGCACTTCAAAGATCGCACAGAACAAAATCCGGACTTTTTGAATGACTGAACTGAGGAGAACACACGAGGCATAACAACCTGATGGAACAGCGTGCGTTGAAGGACACAGTACCAAAACTTTAGTAGAAGAAAAGTTGTGACAACCCACACCAATGGAATCCTTGGTATCGCATGCTACAATCTAGTGCACAGTTTCAAAGAGTGTAGCAAGTTGAGAGTTTGGACATGAATGGGCGAGAGCAACAGCAATTTTTCGAAATGTCCTCGGACGAGGAGTAAAAAGGCGCAACCACACCAGGGGTTGGAGAAACGCAATCAGAGTCCATCAAGAATCGCATTATAAGGTGTGCACACAGTCCAATGCTCCAAAATGGGAACGGAAAACTAAATTTTGGATTCCCATTTGGGGATTGATGATAGAAAAATAATTAAAAAATTGTTATTACTACAAATAAGATATTGAAATGACCAAAGAACCAATATAAACAAGGTAAATAAATGTTAAAGAATTGTACAAATGAGCATTTATCCTTTAAAAGTGAATGTAGAAAAAAATATCGGATAAATCGCATGATCACTACACTGAAATTAGCAAATTTTGAAAATATATAATTAAAGCCCTATGCATGCGGAAGTCATGCGTTTCATTTAATAAATTACTCCAACGTATTATCTTCTCAAAAAAAGCTATAAAAGCAATATGTGGAATATAATTTTCATAAATGTTTTGAAAATATGCTCCCATCACATTGGACTGTAAACGGTATTATACAATATGTATTTCTGAGTGTGAAAGATTTTACATATTGGAAGTTCATCGGAAAGCCTAATTTGAAGTCTCAGTAATATTATTATTCATGTGATTGATTTATGTAATTATATGATATTACCGTAAGCTTAATATTATCGTGCGTCACTTCGTGGAAATTGTGGACATCCATAAGGAAAAAATCAAACTCTGTCGTTTCTTCAGTTTTTAAGTTGTGTAAACTACAATGTTGTTTTTTTCATTGCGGTTTCGATATTTACACGTTTTCTTCTCTTGTAAGCTCTAATAAAATATATATTTTTTAATTTCAGTGTGGGAAGGAAAAATTTGACATCACCTGAACCAGAACTATGTCCTTTCTGCTGCTTAGGTGAGTGAAATTTATTTACATTATTTATTCATAATGATTTATGATTTGTCTTCCTTAAAATTCCATCAATCTGGCAAGTAAGATCACGTGGCGACAAATAAATCCTAAACTCCGCTTGCCTAAAAAAATAAACTAATATTTAAAATATATATTTTTCTAAATGTAATTTATCTTGAATGCTATATCCTAATTTGAAATATTTTTTAGATAGTAATAAGCTTAAAAAAACTGTTAACCGTAAAAGGGTGTGACACCAAACTTGTTGGAAAGAAATTAAAAACTTGTGTGGCGATTTACGGGGAGAATGACCTATTACCAATGATAACCTCACACAGGAAATACTAACACGGGCAGACAATATTACAATTACAGTTTCCATTGGTTTTATTATTTGCAGTCTCCCGGTAAGTGTAGGTTTTTAATGGACACTACTGCTACATAACTAACAGGACACTAATATCGTAAGAACCTACACTACACTAGCCCATTCTTTAATTCCACATAATTTCTGGCTCACTTTATTCTATGTAACATGCTTAATCTCTTCGTACCTCTGCCTTACTTATCCAACATTCCTACCATCTATCACATTCTTTAGCAGTCCATTGCCACCCAATACTCCCCGACTCCACTTTTCCTGTCTTCTTTGGATTTCTCCCAATAGCCTTCTCTCATCCCCTACCATTGCTATAACCTCTTATTTCGTTTTCCTTTCTGACCATTTCACCTTTTCCATTCTTCTCCTCAACCGCATCTCAAAAGCCTCCAACACTATGATTTTCATCTTGCCTCAATGAGGTCGTCCCCGAGCCATACTAAACTACGCTCCATAATCTTTACCTAATTAGCTCCCTCACCTTTGTAAAAGTTTCTTTACCTAATGCAATTATCTTCTGATATCTTTATCACATTGCACACCATAGTTTAGAAAACGTCTTAAATAATTAAAACGTTTACTTGCGTAATATATAACCCCCATTTTAATGCTTGTCATATATTTCCTGTGTCTTGAAAACCTTCATAATAATCACTCTTTCGAGCGTTCCAAATTGTTCCTACCTTCTGCAATTCTCGTATATCCACTACTTGTCATCGATTAACAATTTCAAATGCCTTTTCAATATCTACGAATTAACAAATAAATCTGGTTATATTCCTATCTTTCAGTGACCTCATAGCTGTAATGGCGTCACACCTACCCATACCCTTCCATAACCCAACCTGACGATTGAAATCAAACTCATTGTCCTATATTCCTCACACATTTCTCCTTTTTTCCTTTCAGGATGAGAATTATTACTGCTCTAACGAAGCATTCTAGCTATATTCCATCCTCATAAATGATGGGAACGACCCCATAAAATATCCCTTCCTTCCATGTTTCCCTTAACTATTGAGTTATTCCTCAGGGATTTGATCTACCCCCTACAGCCTTGTCCAATTTTATTTCCTTTAATACCTTCGCTTTCACGCAATCTAATATGTCTGGACCTCAGCTATCCTCCTCATCATCATATTCTCTTTCTATTCAATCGCACTGGGCTTATGTCGCTACCATGCATTTCTTCTATGCAATCTTTCCATCTCCCCTGAATCTCTTCTTAGATTAATACTTTACATTTCCTATCTCTGATTGAGTGCACGATCAACCTCTTTTCCCTTGCTTATTTTTGGGAAAATGAATTCCTCCCCGGGTAAAACCTCAAGAATCACGCAAACTAGCTTTTATTAGCGGTACATATTATGTTTTTGTTTTTGAGGGCCCGTACATGCACGATACTAATATAGTCTCTGCATTTCTCTCTGCTTCTCATCACGTCGGTTGGCTTTAGCAGGCGACAGTTTCGTTGACATTGCAGTCAGCGTCTTCAGGTCAAGGACGTTGGACGCGTAATTCTACCGCCCCTACATAGGCCCCCTCGTCTAGGTGCTCCTCTCTCATTGGTCGGTCGCTGGAGAACTCTCTTCCACCTCTTCTTCTTCCACCACTTCACTTCTCTTCTTTAAACCTGCACGACAGTAATAGGGCTCATACTCACGAACTGTTGTGGTGAAAAAAAAATTGACATAACTGGGACCTACCTACTAGATTCACACTGTCAATTATGCCAGTTTACCCGAAAATGTTCATGAGGTGTTGCAAACGCCAGGGACTGACTTGAGAAAATCTTCATTGGTTCACATAACATAGTTCTACGCTGGTATACATTCCAGCTATTGGCTGTGGTGAAACTAGGGACAAGAACAGGCTATAGGCCTAGTCTCAAAGGAAAAGGGAAGACAAAGTAGGATTAAGATTGGAAAATAAGGGAGGAACTCAAATAGTAATCAGCGCATAGACCTATCGGGCTCAAGTTACCCTCAGAGCTCTGAAGGTGCGAAACCACTACAATTGAGGATTGAAGTCTTCACGCTTACTTCTTGACTGACGCTGTAATAGCTCCAACCCTTCTTATAATTCTATACAAAACATATTTTACGGGTTAATAAAGTCTCGTTAAACTGAAGGTTGACTTTAATCTCCGGTTAAAGCAAAAAATCAATAGAGTTAAGAAGTGTTTGTTAAGTCGAAGCCGATTGTTAAGTTCTGGGTTACTTTTTTTTGGAGTTTTTATGGTTACCATATTTATGTTCATTGATGAGCAGTTTGCATTGCATTATAAAATTGGACCTCGGTCGGTATTATCCACGTTAAGTATATGTCCTTAACCAGTCATTATTAAACCGGGCTCAGTTTTATTACACCTCCAGTTGTCGCACTCTTAACTGTTTATGAAGTTTTTCCCTACTTTGTTATTATTAACCTGGACCGTCAAATTCATTTTATTGAAGTTTGAATAAAGTAAATTTCAATATTTTGCCCAAATAAAAAAATTCCATTCTGTAACTGAAAAACAAAGGAATGCCTGAGTAGTAAATTCAACAGCTGACAGGTATAAACTACGTATAAAGCTGCCATACACATTTATGCACGTATACGCGAAGGGATAGGGATCTCAAAACAATATCAGTTATGTCGAAGAACCATATCCCCCCTGTTAAATCAAGTGTGTTTGAAGCAGTTTTCACCAATTAATTTAACATTTGCTCTCATAAAATGAAAAATGTCATGCCTGTGTTAGAGTTCAGTTTAATTATGTCTATTTACTGAATAAGAAAAAACAAGAAATGCGATCAATGCTATAGATAAAAAATAATGAGACATATTCATTTCCTAGTCTCTATTCATAATACATTATCTGGAAATAATTTGGCATCTACTTCATATTAAGTTGTGACTATTTTTATCGTATTTTCAAGGCGTATTTTTCAACTGGTACTAAAAAACATGTAACGCCCATGTAGCGAAATATTCTGAACATGAACATGGTCAAGTTCTAAATATTGATATTGCTCCTTTGACACTCCAAATTTGACTAAATGTGTATTTTTCTCAGTCCACAATGATTAGCGTGTTTAGACCTACGAAAACATTCAGTAAAATCAAATATTTAGCATTCAAATTTTCAACTCCAATTATTTCCATCCCTCAAATGCTGGAGAGAGCATCAGAAGGAAATAGAGCTGACCATATTACTCGCGTGACGGAGGAAGAAGGAGGTTTAGTCTGAAAATTAGATATTACGTGGGGAGGGTAAGGTGGCGATACTTATAATGATCAAAGTGTTTTTTCGTGTGCATCAGGAGATTCATCTTATAAAATAATCCAACTATTTCTAACTAATGGAAAGTTATGTTTTATGAGCACGCTATTACGACCTTATAAATATTTTAATAATGATTACATGAAATTTATATGAATACCTCGCATTTAAATGAGTGGAAACGCATTTATCCCCCTACTCCCTCGTAAAATCCTCCATTGTACCTATCCAAATGTATAGCAACTTTGAAGAAAATGTGATGGCTGCTCTTTTTTCGGATGAGAATTTACTGGAAGGGGATGGAATGCCTATCGGTGTTAAGTTTAAAATGTAAGCTTACTTCACGTCTTAGTGTCCGTCGAAGAAGAGTATGTCGCTAGATTCGTGTAAAAAATTATACAGTGGTGCCAAAGGGGTTTACAGAAAATAATTTTTCGGGGAGGGTTAGTTCTGACTCTTCGTCGTCAACTTCGGAGGGCCTGGTAATTTTTTTTCTCCCGTCCAAAATCTTTATCGCTATGTTTATTGTTGGCTCTATTGTTGGGTCTGTAGTCTTCTAAGCACGGAGAAAAATTGTAATTTTCATGCAATTGCCAATAGTACTCTCTTAGCCACACCCTTTTTTTGTTGTAGTAAAATGTTTGAGGAAGGTATTTCCTAAGCAACCTTCTCCTGCTGCACCACTAAATGCCGCACTCTACCTTTCATGCTAAGGAAGGAAGAAATTCAAGCGGAAAGGTGTTTAAGGTTAAGAAAAATTGATAAACTCTCTGGCGTTTCTCAATTCATTTTCATTAGTGTTGATAATCTACAATTATATGTGTTGGACTGAATGGAAGACGAAATACGACGATTTAAACATGAAGGTGGGAAGGAGTAAGCTGACGCAAGGGTAAATTGGAGGAATTTTTGGGAGGAAATGGGATGCTAAACGCCTTGGTGGAAGAGCGGGAGTTGAAAAGATGGGGACAGGAAGGAAGACAATGGACTTTTTGGACGGCATGAAAAATTTTGTTAGGAAATTATCTGAAGAAGAAAATTATTCAGGGGAAACAAGAGTTTCGACTGTGAGGTAGAACACAGGAGTTCAGGAAGATATATAAAAAAATGTAGTGTGGGACCATAAAAAAACCTTCCCCTACAGGAAATATCTTGTGATGAATCTAAAAATTGCGTTTATCCCTATTATAGTTTTTCAGTACTGTAGTTTGGTAAGTCGTAAAATGCATTTGGTAACTCATGTCGCTAAGTGGTTGGCACATACCTAATCTGTTTTTGCTGAAATTAACGGAACCTTTCAGAAAGTTCGCATTATTCCTTATTTGTATTCGCCCTTCACTTTCCATATTAAAAAAATTGATTTCCATGCTCGTTTTCTTTTGAGCACCTGCTTAAATTTGAAAATTCAATTTTTTTACTCATTCAGTTAGAAATAACGGGAAATTATTATTGGGATTTTTTAAAAGTAAGTATTTGCAGAACTTAAATAGAAAAGTATCATTAGCTTGGCATTGGTAACAAATGGCATATGGATTTAAACACAGAAAAAGTAACTATACCCGAAATTTATATTTTCTGTTGTACCTATTTCAAGAGAATTCCTTCCAATTGAAAATTTGAACGTAATGGCACAGAACCAAAGAAAAGCTATCTTGGGTCAAATAGGTACGTAGAGACGTAGAAAGATATAAGATAAATTATTAGAAGCCGCAAAATATATTTTATGTCGGTGGGAACCTGTGAAAAGAAAACCATGGGAGTTCAGGATCGAATTGATTAAATTAGCCATTTGTTAGATCATTGAAGAATTAATGGACCTTTTAGATGATAGAATAAAGTGCAACAGTTGTAAGACCGAGTAAGGGGAAGAATGCTACAGAAGGTTAACAAGTGAAATCATCCAAAAGGCGAGACAAAAAAAGAATGGAGGAAGAAGCTGCTTGGAGAAGTGATTTTCGGGAGAAGGATAAAGCAGCAAGTCGTGATAGCGTGAGATTCCACCTTGGCGAACGCTAACGCCCATTGTTGTTGTTTTACTGTCGCAAGTCGAAATTTGACGTTTTAGTGAAAGATTTACGGGGGGACTAGGCACCAAGGATCGATGTAAAGCTGTCTGAACTGAAAGTTCAGACAATATAACTTTGAAATAGCTATATAATCTAATATTTGATGTGTATGACAGGAGAAATACTGATATACTTATAGAAGAGTTAAATTTTCTCTATAATTGCCCCAAAGAAAATGATAAATGTGAATGCTTAAGAACATTTAGTCTGACTACCCGTGCATCGAAAGTTATGACAAGAGAAACTTAGCAGAGAATGGAGAGGATTGCGGAAGAGTACTTAAGTGAGGACCAATTTGGATTTAAAACAAGCAGATAAACAAAAGAAGCCATACTTACGCTAAGACTCATCATAAAGAAGAGAATATAGAAAGACCAACTGACATTTATTGTAGCCGTGGATGTTAAGAAAGATTTTATCAACGTGGCTGTAAATGTGATGCTGCCCACGTTCCCTAAAAGAAATTTGAATTTGAACTAAAATGACAGGATATTTAAACGCGCTCTGTACCCCCGGAGCAGGATGCAGTACTTCTATTTGGTGAACGCTAAGGAGATGCTAAAATAAGGAAAGGAGAAAGGCAGGGTTCCTCATTTACAATCATGTTACTGCGTACTTCGGGAAAACAATGAACGAGAACAAGGGAAAGGTAAAAGGTGGCGTACGAATATAGGGATAAAGGATAAGCGTCCTGTGATTTTCCGACGACAAAATTATACTCTGAAGAGAAGAAAGAAGACCTGACAAGGATATAAGCCAGTATGAAGAAGGTAATGATAAAGCGAAACCTCTTGGTGCTCAAGAATAAAACCAAAATAGGGATCTTCAGTCGAGTTAGGGAAGATAATCTAAAAATAAGGCTAGAGAAAGATCTGGAACAAGTCGAGTAGTTTATCTGGAAAGCAGAATCATTAGTGAAAGAAAAAAGAGAGAGATATTTTAAGGAAGAAAGGAATAGAAAAGAAGAATTTCTATCAGAAGAAACACCTAGTCACGGCTTATAGTACTAGCATAGGAAGCGATTCACCAAAACGTATATAAATGGGTTTCAATCTTCTACGGTAGTGAGACATGGACGATAGAATCAGTAGAAGAAAGAAAATTGAAAGTGAAGGAAATGTGGTGCTACCAAATGAAACCAAAACGGAATAGACATAAAAATGAAATTATTCGAAGTGTGGGTGAAGAGAGAGGTATTTGAAAGGCACTTGGAAGAAGTGGAAGGAAACTAATTGGACGCACTTGAGGTACGGTACGGTACGGTAGTTCAATGAAGATCGCAATTAAAGAAAGCATCATCCTTCCTTCATCAGAAAGATCAGAAAGCATCATCATTAGTCCTTCAATCCTAGTATTGGTTTACTGCAGCCCTCCATACTTCCCTATCTAATGATAATTCCCTTACTCCCTGTTAGTTCTTCTTTCCTGAATCCCTATTCATTTCACCTAAGTATATCTCGGTATTCCTTGAGGTATCTTTTTTTCTATTTTTTCCTTCTTCAATATTCTTCACAAATTTATAGTCTCAAGGAGTGCCCATTCTACTTGGTTCTTCTTTTCCGTATGGTGC
>LYUA01002325.1:105089-122711 GCA_002093875.1 Calopteryx splendens | reverse complement strand
GTAGCGGAGGCACTCGACAAGTTCCGAGCTCTCCCGAAAGGTCAGTGGCAAAGATGTTTTGAATAGATAATAATACTTAATCAACCATATTAACCAGAACTTTATAATATTTTCAGTAATATACCCACCAGTGTCTTTAAAAGCAAATTCCGAACCTTTCCTGCTATCAGAATCGTGCACAGTGATAACTGCCTCTGGAGCTACAAAAAAACAATTTCATAATTTTTGTAAAAGAAAAATGCATGAAAACAATTAAAATAATAACATAAAATTAAGTTTTTGATATAGCATAAATAGTGCTGGCATTGATTTGCAAATTACATCCTTCTGAAATACTTACGGCATTGCCAATCCATAGGGCAGCACGTAGCATATGGAGGATAAAACACAGGGGCACACCCCTTGGATACCATACTTCCAGCTCGAAGTTCTATATTGCAGGTAATATCATCACACCAAATACCATTTGGACTACCTGAGTACATAAATATTGTTAGCTGAATATAATACTATATTAAAAAATAAAACTGCACTTGGAAATATCACAAAAATTTCTCCTTCTGGGAGTAAATTTTAAGTTTATGTAAGAAAAAAGAACCATGTGTACAATTTAACAAGCTGGGTTACAGAAAAACGGCCAGCAGAAAGGATGAAATCACCTTTTGAATTGTATGATAGTGTAGGCAGAGTTTTAAATTTATTTTTGTGCAGTAAATTTGCCAATTTTTAAACATTTGAATAATTGATGCAGGATCCTATCACAAAAATGAAAATTACGCTAAAAAAATACACATAAAAAATGACTGGGTGTGCGAAACAGGAAAACAGCCCATTTTATGAGAAAAACCATGATAAAGAGGAAATTGACCACATTCCAATTCACTTTGTCTTCTTTTGCATACCCCCAAGCCCTTATTTATTTTATGCATGCACTCGCAACACAGGCTCATCAAAACAATTGGCACAAAGAGAAAAAAATATCACCTTTATCTGTTGGCCAAAGTCCACATGGGGACTACTCCAAGAGTGCAATGGGTGAAAAGATGCATTAAACATATGTTGGACAGCTTACGACAGTGAGGTGGAAGAAGAAAATCATAATGTAGGATGAGGTGCATCAAATGATTGGAAAGGGTTAAGATAGGATTCAGATGATTGATATGGACATATTTTCATCAAGAGATTACTATAGTCTCCACTGTTATGTATCTTTTTTCCATCACTCATTTGAAATCACCCTTCATGTTATAAGACATTCACAGTAAGATCCACAGATATAATGCTACCTGCTTTTTGATGAAGCATTAGACTTCATCCTCTTTTTATTTCAATGAAATTTGAGCCATGACGTCACTATTTTTTTCACCCTCCATTATGTGATTTAGGGTGGTGCAAAAAAAATAAATTTTTGAATGTTATCCTTTAAAAGACAGGTTTAAATCCAAGATGTAGCTCTCTGTGGCTGAGCATTTAAATGGCCAAGGTTAGACATATAAATATTTAATACTCTTTCTTACTGACCCAATGAAAATGATTTTAAGCTAATTTAAAACAATGAGTGTCTTAATGGTTCCTTTAGGGACCACACGGCCACTGGCAAAAACATTTAATGGCCCCTCTAGGACCCGTACCGATGATGAGGGTTAATATGCTAGTAGCTCATTTGTTGTATTTTAGTGAGAAAACAATGACGGTGAAATAAAAATGCCATAAAAAATATTTAGAAGCCACTAATTGGACTAAAATTTAACAAATTTTCAGATTTCAGGAACCATTGTTTGTGATCCATAGCTCTGTTGATAATGTATGCAACACAAATATCATAGGGAATAACTTTTGTTTGAAATCAAAGAATAGGTGCACAAAGTCAATTTTTAACTCTATAAGCAATTGAATTTTAAAAAATTAAACATTGCAGTTTATGTGGTCTACTGTCTAGGAGTACATGTGGCTCCACCCAAAAACATGTGTAGCAACACATGTGCATGCAGCTGTATACCTTGAAAGATGGTAAAAGGGCCACAAGTGAGAAGTATTGCAAAGTTATAATGACATTATCAATATTTTTTGTTTGATTCTGCATTGTAGCATTATTCAGCCTTTTTGAAACTCCTGGAAAAAGTTTTGCATTGAGCAATCACTTATAAAAGATGTTTGGCACCTTACTTTGATACATATTTACTATTATTGAACTCTTTTATGAGAACCACAACTCTCTTTATACTGTAATTTATTAATTGGATATTTTCCCAACATGAAAAGTCTGATTGTGGTCTTCGTTATGTTGCCAAGAGTCCAGTTCCTAAACATTTTCATTGCATTTTCTTCTCCTCAACAAAATGCACCAAATGAACCATTGAAACATTGGCATTTAAAACTTTTTGTTTGTCCTCCCTAGTGCACATGCATGTAGAGAGTAGCCTAGTATATACCCTTACAAGACCAATTTTTATGGGCAATTTATAAACCTTATTTTAAGGCTGCATTACACTCTGCATAAAATGTCCTAACTGTGCTTTCACTTTGTTAAAATAAATAAGACTGTTTTACATTAATCTGTATCCATTCCCACAAGAAAATAATTCATTTAATATACCCAATATATGGTGGTGGTTGTAGGGGGGAGGGGTAAGGAATTGGAGAGAGATGAAGGAGAGGATGAAAAACCACAGAGAGGATGTTTTCTAATTACAGTTTTCATAGAAAAAAAAATATAAAAAAAAATGTAATTTGTTTCCAGGACAAAATATTGACGTTAAACATTTAAAAAAAAGTTTTAATGTTTCTTCATTACATTCACTTTCTGGACTGAAATACAGGCTATAAGAATGCAGAGCAAACTTTTTATGCCTAAGCAGTTAAATTTGAATGTGATATCATTATTTAAGAATATTCAGAGAAAATAGTAGCAGCAAAAATTATTTTTCTTCTAAACCCTATCAATTTTCTTTCAGCAATTGATTTGCTATGACTCCAAGTTGTTTTGCCTGATTCAGGGTTTTACCCCTAATTTCCCAGAGTACAAGATCTAATTAACCCTTTGATGGATTGTCAGCCATTGGCATTAAGCCATTACTTTTGATTGCATCAGTAGTGAGGCCTTAATAGCAAAACCACTCAGGGTTTGATTGTGAAACTTGCAACAAAATGAATGAACTAATTTAGAAATTCTCCAAGAATATAAAGTATGTTAATAGCAACTCAAAGGATAAAAACACTTTAATGCTTATACTTTATGCTTACCTTTCATTATATAGGAAAATGGTATAGAAACAAAATCTTGTGCAGCAAAGATCTTACCATAATATCCAGGCTCACAGTAGCACATTTTACATTCTCCTTCAGGAACAAACCTTTCACCTTCGTAATATGCCTGACCTTCTAGTTCACATTTATAGTAGTGTTTCTGTCCACGTGCATCAGTCTGATTTACTATAATAAAGAATAGATGCAAAGCTGCAAATTAGTTTTAATGAAAGTATAGCATACCTATCTTTTATTTACAAAGATCCCTTACTCTGGTGTGCAAAAGCAATTTTTGAACTATGAAGGAAGGGAAGTGCCAAACTATGACCTGTCATTCTCACATTGCCTAGGGAAATACCAGAGATTGAATATTGAACACTCTCTCCATTAAATGATCAAGTCCCCACCCTTCTCATCCAACCATGGAGGCTGTTAACCTCACACAAACTTGCATTTGAGAGCACTAATGCCACCATACTAAACAGTGATACACAAATTTGAGACAATTGCAAACAACAGCCATACAAGGAGAGGCCAATGAACTGAATACAATGCAACAACATTTAAAAATTCATTGCTAAGGAACCAACATACTCCAGTGGAGCAAATGTTCCGGTACAGAGATTTAAACTATCCATATCATAGTTTTGCATTTATTTTTTTATTTTTCAACTTTGAGCTGAATAATATGTGTTCAAAACATTCATGAGAGAAAATTGAGGGTAAATCACAAGGAGAGCACCAGAATGCCACCTAGGACATATAACAAAGGAGATGAATGGCAAAGAGACAGAGAATCCGTGGGCCACCAAATTGATTGAAAACATTAAACCAAGGAAAAAAAGGAGCCAAAAAATGCTCAAATCAGTAAAAATGGTCCTTTTACTAATTTCACTATATATAAATCTCCAGAAACTCACCCTCATGATCTAAAGCAATAATAATATTGGACTAAAAAGATACTAGCAGTAACTTTAGGGGAGTCACCAGCTGCTGAACATACATATGCGAAAAATTCACAATGCAAAAGTCATTCACCTGAACCAGAACTCAGATCCCTAGCCAAGTGCTTTCGTCAGTTAAGCTACTCAGGCATCCTTTTACAACTCAAACTTTTGAGAGCTTTACACAGTGGACAGTGGCAATGTGCACACAACGATGATTGATCCTTGACATTAAATGTACGGCAAATCATAAGAACATCATGTTTGTCATAATAATGTTCCAATTAAAACTCTCAAAATTCACAGAGGATGCAGCAATAGTGAAGTGTCAAGTGACTTTGGATTGGAAGATGAGGTTACCCCAAGCACAAGTAATTTTCAAACTGCCATTTAGGTTCAAGGCATATGGAGAGATACTCTGATTTTTAAAGAGTCTGGTGGACTCTCTGAAGACATTGGACCTTTCCATAATTTGATGATTAGCAATGATGAGTTCTCCTACCTAAAATACACGCTACGGGTGTAAAAAATAAAATTTATTTGGTCCATTGTCAAGAACAAAAACAGATATGCAGAATATCTCCAATATTCCACAGGAAAGGCTGATGAAGACTGGGTGGGTGTTACATATGAGGAAGTGGTGGCCTATATCGGAGTACTTGTGTGCATGGGAATATTTGATTTGCTTGAAAGTAGGTAGTACTGGAATAGCCAAGATATTGACTGTGCAATGGTCCGTAACTGTATGAATTTTAGTAGATACTTGAAAATTTCAAAGCATTTCCATGCAAGTAAAATAACTCAGGAGAAAAAGCAAGGAGAGGAGGGTTTTGATGTACTGCAAAAAGTTTGCCCAGTTCTTGAATTGATGGACACCTTCCCTAATAAGTATAAACCAGGTCGAGAGTTAAGTGTTGACCAAGCAATGGTTGCTTTTAAAGCATGTCATTATATATAACAGTACATCCCACAAAGTGGGGATTTAAAGCTTGGGTGCTAGCCACTCCTCATGGTAACATTCTTCAAGGGAATGTATACTTGGAGAAAAAGAATAAAGGGCCCGTGAAATGTTTCTTGGGATGCTGGTGGTGATGAATGTACTCAAAATCTATTTCGGCAAAAATCATCTTGTATATTGTGATAGCTTTTTTCAAGTGTGGGACTCATGAAGGTATCGCTGATCAATAACACATATGCATGTGCTACTAATAGACTTTCTCACAGGGAATGGCCCATTCATTCAAAAAATCCAAAGAATCTTAATCCTCAAAGAGAAGAAGGTATAAGTCCAAAGCACAGAAACATTACTGCTATGGTTTGGCATAATAATCAGGATACTTGTGTCCTTCAAATTAATTGCGATCTCAACAAGTATGTGAATGTCCCAAGAAAAATAGGAATAGGGAAGAAACAATTAATGGTCTCCTGTCCTCAATCAATTTCATTATATACCCAATACATGGGTGATGTTGGCTATGATTTAGGGAGGAAAACAAAAAAGTGATGAAGTCTTTATTTGCTTTTATGATTAATATGGCCTTAGTGAACAATTTTGTTCTGTATAAAGAAACTAATCCACCTTCAAACAGTAGGCATGAAGAAACAGAAGGATTTCCATTTAGCTCTTTACGAGCAGATGATAGAGAAATTCTCCTCCCACAAAGTAATAGGGCATATAAGAAACCTTCCCTTGGCCTGTTTTTCAAATAGATGGCATCACTCTCTAGCTAAGATTCAGGAAAGAAAATAGGTGTGCTCCTACTGCAGGCCAAAGATAAGAACTCCTTGGACTGGATGGAGCATAGAAACAACGTGGAAGTGTCGTCGCTGTGATTTACCTCTGTGAAAGTTAGGATGTTTCCTTCAATATAATCAGGAATAGGGAGAAGGGACCTGAATACACACTGAGTTAAGAAAATTCAATTCAAATAAATTATTATGCGGCTAAAATATTTTCAAATTTTAAAATATAATACTTCATTATATAAATAGTTATTTAATGTTAAATATTGTAACATCTATGAGCATCTCATCACACATAAAAATAGGTCCAATGCTGGGGCAAGAGGGTATTTAAATTTCATTCATATGGAGAATTTTCTGTGGCTGGTTTCGAGTGGGTTAGGAAGGAAAGGGGTAATATAGTCCTTAAAATGTGACACACACAAACTGTAGGAACTCCTGCAATTTATTCTGTGATAAACATGATGACTGTGCATTGATTTTTAGTCATTATAAATTGTACTTAAATATTTTAACTGAAATATACTGATTCAATAATTAGTTTTACAGTTAACATGATGATGATGGGACATAGATGATAATCTGAGTAACTGCATTGATTTCAGGTTGTGTTTACAGCATTTGCCAGACCCTAGATGAAGTATTACTACTAACTTCGATAATGTGATTTTATATTACTTTTGCTTCCATTATTAAACTCAACAATACGGATTTTGGTCTGCTAGAAAGTAAATAAATAATCCTTGCTTATGACCATGGGATTGTTCCATTGGAGGGAGGAAAATTTAAAAAAGTAGTGCAGTAGCTGTATCTCTGAAGATTTGCCAGCAAGAAAGCAAATTGCTAGATGGTCAAACTATTCAAAAAACATCTAATACCTAACCTTAATATGAGTGGCAGAAATTTATTTTTGCATGAGATACATATGCTTGTTGTGACCTCCTTCCAATAAGAAAATACATTACAAATAGTGTTCATAGGGCATTAGAGGCACCCAAATTATAGATACCAGCAGGTATATTTTAGGACTAGCTGCATTGTTTTGGAGCAGATGGCCATAAGCACAGGCATTGAACCTTATCTCAATCTAAACTAGGCACTCACTGCAGATTGTACTTGTTGAGCAGCAAGAATCCTTAGAGTATGTTGGCATGCAGGCTTCACCCATTGGTGGAATTAAATCTTCAGGGCATTCAACAATTTCACAGTCAAACTTGGCTCTGGAATAAATTTGCAATACACAACTAATTTTGCTTCTTAAAGACACATGATTTTATTAAAACTAAAAATCCTATCTAATAATGTTAATTCCCAAGGTGAAGTTTCTTGGCGACATCATGCCAAAATTGTAGGTAATCATAAACTGCTACAAAAATTAGCTAAATATAATTTGGATTGTATGTATGTAGTAGAATTAGTTTAGTAAGTATTAAATTGAATAATTAAGCTTTAAGAGTGATATATAGTTCTAACATGGAAAAGGAATTGTACTATAAACCAATGGTCAATGAAAATAAGTATAATGGCTATAAATTTAGAGTGGAAATGTTTCTGAACAAAAAAGAACTTCCTGATCATGTTTATACAGCTTACATCTATAAAGACTATTTTTGATATGGTAACATTATACAAGATTTTAATCTACAGTAGACCTGAGTGTCCTAGGTTCAAATCCAGGTGAGGCCTCTTGATATTCTAAGCTAAACCCTGTGTGACTAACTGGAAACCAAAAACCTTTCTCGAAACTATAGGTGGCAAATGGAAATGGACTATATACCTACCCTCACTTAATATTTTAACATGCTCAACCCGGTGTGGGCCATGAGTGGGTCACAATAGGTATTTCTATGGGGAGGCATGACCCACTGGTGAGTCACATCCACATCGGCCTCCACATCAGCATGACCCACCGGTGGGTCACGCCATCCTTAGATTCATGTGTGAAATTAGAGAGGAGCTGTTGGTTTATAATAAAAAAATTACTTTTCCCCTACCAGATTAAAAATAAAATTCATAATTATTACACCACCACCCAACAAAAAATGTTTTGCTCCTTTGCTGTATCTAAGGTACCTATGTTTATTACTTGTATGCTGGATTGAACGTGTAAATGATACTTAAATTCCAGGAACAGGAATTATATGAAAAATTGCAAGCAATACAGTTTCATGCTAATATCAAATGGAAATATAAAAGATAGGCATGTCTGAGTAACATTGGCATAGGCAAGGGGGTTCAATTGTCCCCAACCTCCAAAGTCCGACCCCATGCATATCACTGAGAGCTACTGGCTTTCAAGATAATTTAGTGGAGGGGGTTAGATGTTTCGGCCTAATCAGTGTCAAGGATGACTACAACTTTGTTCCCATACACAGAACACGAAGGCTTCAAGAGAGAAAATTTAGGAACTGGAAACCTTCACAATGAAATTTTCTTCCCAACTAATGAGGTCTAATGTCTTCATCTCCATTGATGCATTAGCATTTCCTTAGAATGTGCTATTGCCTATTGGGATTAGTCTATTTTCACCATTTTGACATGGAATACTGGATTATTTGAATGATATGCATAATGTACGAGTAAATGTATTAAGCAAGATGAAGGTGTGAACAGACAATGTCATTGAAAAGCACATACATGTCATTTTGTTTATTTTGAAGCTTTTCTACCATAATCTTAAAAACTTCCAGCCTACTATCAAAGACAGGATTTGTGTTTTTCAAGGATTCCATAGCATAAGTTGTTTCGCCCCTCAACCCTATTACCTTGACTTCACCACTGCTGAGAAATAATAGAAATATCAATGCCTTTCAATGTCAAAAGAAGAAAATAATTAGAAAAATAATATCATACAAATGAATTGAAGGATATAGAAGCTTTCTTTGTCTATGAGAAATATATAAACTTACTTGTTTCCATTAGGATAACATATACAATTTGCTAAGCATTTGTTAAGTGCAGACATTGGTATTTCAGTCATTAATTTGTATTCAATCCCATGGTAATAGCACCGGTCAGCTCTTCTTCCTACAAGTGAGGCTTCAACATAGACAATATTCATTAATATATGACATTAAAACATCAATTTTCATAGAAACCAATTGTTAAAAAATTACAAAATATCTTACTGCAATCATATCTGATGGGGCAACAAGGTTCATTTCTATAGACAGGCATACAGTTGAGCTCTTTATAGTAGTTCATCATCCCATAGTTTATACATTTGGTTACATCACAATTCTCTTTTATTTCTATAAATAAATAAACAGAGAATGAATACTTCACAAAGCCCAAAAAAGACCAGCTTATTATGTTACACTATAACTTTACTGTGCATAAAAGTAACTCTAACATACTATGATCAACTATATATTAACACAGGTCCTTGGTTGTGATTGACTGCACATTTATCCCTTATATTGTGGCAGACTTTCATATGTTACCCATGATAAAAAAAGGTTGCTGACCCCAATGCATTGAATTAGAGATATGATGAGATGATCACATTTTTTCCCTGGCACTGTTTATCTCCTTCTAGCATGGAAATTAGGATCCCATCAGCATGACTTGACTCTTCTTACTTCAATATATTGCCAACTCCCTACCATGCCCTGAAATCTTTAGAGTTAATCATTCTACATCCACCACCCTAGAAATCATCTACCCCAGCCTCTTTGACTTCAATCACACCTAAGATCATATCCCTAGCCTGTCATCGCATTTTCCAGCTTTCCATTCACAGTTTAGGATTTCATATTCAAAGGCCCCACCTCACCTTTATTCCCTTGAACTGATGACCCCATCTCAGTAGCTTCAATCTATGATTCATTGCGGGGACTATTTCTGTTTACCTCTGCTATATTTTACTAAGAACATTTCCATGATGCAATATTTGTTGTTAACGCAAGAGTGTATCTTCAAGGAACACTAATGTGACAACCACTGCTCACTATATAATAGCTGTAAACTTACCCACAGTAAAATACCCACAGATTTTACTAAACATTCTGCCTCCAACCAATCGCACCATTTTGTTGGTTGTGAAGTCTTTATGGGTCCATGCCAGATCCACTGTGACAGATATTCTGCTGTCAACATTTCTATGGCTATGTTTCTAATAAAGCTACTCGTCCACTTTTTAAACAAGCTCAAAAAAACCAGGCTTGTTAAAAACTTATTGCTTATTTAACAATACTATTCATTGGTTTCTCAAGACAATGTAGAAAGGGCTGTACTGACAGTCTATATGCTAAAAACAGTGGTAATGTCAAATTGAGTAAAGATAGGTTTACAGTGGTCAAGGGGATGGTCATTAGCTGTAATTCTGACAGCTCTTTCTTACAGTATTAGAATCTGCT
The DNA here is from genome assembly GCA_002093875.1 of Calopteryx splendens. Taxonomy (NCBI): domain Eukaryota; kingdom Metazoa; phylum Arthropoda; class Insecta; order Odonata; family Calopterygidae; genus Calopteryx; species Calopteryx splendens. The sequence continues at coordinate 112,420 of LYUA01002325.1, read as the reverse complement.
TAACGGAAGTAGTGTGCCCCCATAGCTCTACCCTACCCTATAGTTTATATGGCTATGAACAGATGCATTGTACATTGACACAACATGCTGATTAACAATCAAAGTTCTTAGGTGTCTTAGCATGTAAATTGCCTTGCTTAATTTGCTACAGGTCCAGCTCATGTGACTATCACATTTTAACTTAGAATCTATTTGAGTTCCCAGTAGTTTAACTGCCTCAGTCTCTGTATTACGAATATTTAGACTAAAATTATTTTTTGAGTTTTCTTGTTATTTAGAAACTAGACCATTATTATTAAACCAAAATAAAGTCTGTTTCTGGATATTCACATTTGCATCATTGAATCCACTACATAGTTATATCTTTGTATCAGGGTTATGTCATCTGCATAGAGAACTGACTGAGTTATCATACTGCATGATAGGTCATTATTCATTATAATTAATAAAATAGGTCCAAGGAATGACCTTGAGGTACTCCATATTTTATTGTGGGAGCCTCAGATTTAATACCATTCATTTCAATTATGTTTTTTAGCCAACTGTTTCCTATTGGTTAAATATTACCTCATCAGCTTTAATTCATTGTTTTTAAGACTATAAAACTCTAATTTTCTGAGCAAGATGGAATGCTCAGCACAAAGGCTTTACTGAGATCACACAATATCATGGTGACTGATTGTCTATCCTCAAAGGCATTAATATTAAATACACAAATATCGAAAATATCCAATAATTTAGCTAAGAAAGATGCAAATTGCTCTGCAAAATGCAAATGTACCCTGGACCTGCCATAGTACAATTCCAATTAAAATCAGTTAGGAACATCTCAAGCTCTCAAGGCTATTAAGTGTAATAGGTCTGACAATGGAACTATTTGTCTTCTTATGAATTTCTTCTGAGTTCAACTCTAGTCTTAACATAAATGTGGAATGATAAAGTCACATATTCAGGTAAATATAAAGTTGCCTACATTACAACTAAAATGTCTTAAAAACTCCTTTGCACACTATTTCATCACGAATTTTATCAAATGAGCAAGGTTAAACGTTCTAAATGGATAGTTCAAGGTAAGATGTCAAAGTATTTCAAGGCGCATATCTGTATCTTTGGTACGACCGGAACCGGTGTCTCCGAAATTCGTCGTTGTGCCCACCTATCATTGACAATTTTTCCTAAGACATTGCCATAATATCGAAGTTTTTCGCCAACGACTGGATTCTTCTTGATATTGGGAAAACGTATTGGCATTTTTTTTGTTCCTTCGAGCCTCTCACCTTTTATTAGAGAGAAAGTTAAAATGAGAAAGTATAGGAATGACGTCCTTACCTGATCAATATCTAAGAATGTTTTCCGTTCATTTCATTGAATCAAATAGTTCGTCTTTGAAAATAATATATGTATTACTATTAGGAATCCATCCTTATGACATTGGGTATTTGTTTACATTCCAGATCATCATTCCACCTTTAAGATGGAATGTAACAAATACGTAATAGGTTCACTATGCATCTTCTACTTTACCCTACTAAGTTTAAAGCATTACGTAATGAAGAAATATATAGGTAATAAATGTTTCACGGTTGATGTCAGACTCGTAAATTTTCAAAACAGGCGGCTACTACGACATGGGCGTTTTTCGTGGAGTGTATGAATTCATTATCCCGCCGACAGATACACCTTAGGGCACAAACCAAGGATGACTGCGCTATTTGTTTCAATGCCGCTGATAGATTGTCCGTTTCAGACTTTCTTGATTGGCAATATGGAAATATACTCGAAAAAATCACGGTGATAAATTTTATCGTGTCCCCTATACCTATGAGAAAGTCTATGAAAAAAGTCCCACAATAGAAAATTATAACCGGTATGTCTGTAACTCACTTGGTGCGCTGAAAACATAATATGGAAGCAAGGCCGCGATGAAAACAGGAATCCAAAATCTCATCTGCATTGTGGCTACCAACGACACGTTTCGAATGAGAGAATGTGGGCGGCTCGCGGAGTAGTTAACCTTGAATGGAAAAGGAAGAAAGTATCTAGATAAGTTGGAACGTGACAAAGAAAAGAAAGCTGCACAAATAGAAACCCCTAATCATGTCATCGTTTAACAAAGCACATTACTAAGATTGGTACCGGTTGCCTCCTCCGAAGCACGTAAGTGGTGGCCACCGCTAGGAGGAAACGCCTCAGCACACCTTAGCGTAAAACGCACTATATAACGACACCGGACTATGGAAAACATAGGGTGGATGAAATAAAATCTCGAAAAAGTAGTCCCTACTTAAACAATATCCAAGTCCTCGCATTTTAAGCATTAAACGCCTTTTTTGGTTAATTTATAATAAATTCCATTAATATTATTGCCACTTTCCTGTTTCATAGTTTATAAAGACAATATAATTTGCCCATAACCTCACTGAAAGATTCCAGTTAAATAACGTGTGCCCATGGTAAAGATGAGTTTCAGTTGATCCTTTGCTGAAATAATCTTGCAGTTCTTAATGGCTACATTTTTAGGTGTTTTATTTAAATCAATGCCCAAATTCGGTTTAGTGATAAATTAGAAACTAATTTTACTTCCGGATTTAATTGGTGCATTCCATATGTATTATGCAAATGGAATGCATCTCTCCCATCATTAATTCAATAGGGAAAATATACATGCCACCTGAGACAGTTACATCACTTTTCACCGATTAGTTTTGTAACTCAAGAAACCCTTCTTGAAGCCTCTACAAACCTTCCTCACTTTGCTAGGCTAACCCAGCAAACACAGCTTGTCGCTTTTATATTTAATGGAAGTAACAAATTACATAAAGTTTAAACCCATGTAATTTGTTACTTCTGAGATATATAAAATTGCTATATTCTCAACATATTTATCTTACATAAAATGTGTGATTTTCACAGGTGCTTTATTAGCTTGTGACATTGCTGTTACATTTCTTTTGTCACAAAATAATGATTACTTGCATAACTCTGTGGGATTGAAGTTTCAGGTACTGATTTATTATTACTTAAGTTTTTACTATAAATTGATCACTACTGTCTCCACCTTTGCTCTGGAATAAGAACTACACTTGTAGAATATAACTTACATCATGTTTTGGTTGCACTAGCCTAGTGGTTAGAGCACTTGGCTAACAGTGGACTAAATCTGGGTGATGCCTATGAAAACCACCGGGAAAAACACAGGCCGAGTGATTTTCCGGTTACCATATAATTTTGGGAAATCACAGGTGGCACATGGAAAGCATATGGTCCCCCTTCCCTGTGTGAACTTTGCACACCTTTCTGCCATCTTCCATGGTTGGCCTTAGTACGAGGTGCGCTCTACTGTTGCCTATCAAACCATCCCATTAAACCTTGGTGATTAATATGGTTTATCATGAAATGCCTTTGCTGTCTACCATATGAAATAATGGTACAAATAGATTTAATAATTTTGTTTTACGCCTTTTACATAATGACAGCGTTTCCGTCAATTATTAGTAATGATGCATTTAAAAGAGAAGTGAAGAAAGATATGGGTTACAAGAAGAGGGCGAACTCTACAGAGTATATATTTAGAATGGACGATGTAATTGCAGATATAATTTCAGGGAAGAGCCTGCATGGTAGAGGGTAAGAAAAAGGGAAACAGGGAGGAATTGTATACACATTATGCAATTTAGTGGATGCGATAATTACGAAAGGAGTTAATTAATATTGAATGATAGGGGAAGAATGAATTTTATATGGAAATTACCCTCTTAATAATAATTATTCATTAAAGAGCTATAGTTCAACCCAGTAGATGTTTACGTATTTTGGGTTTGATAGGCAAAACAACTCAAGGCTATCAGGATATAAGTCTATATGAATTCATTTTATAATCGGGCATTGACAAACTTAATTGTTTATAAAGAATATTTGCTATACTCTTTTGAAAGTGGCTCACAAGTAGATTCAATGTAAACGGATTACTGCAAAGCGATTCCATCAATCATTTCATGTTGATTAAAAAGCTTGAACATTTAGGTGTAGGTTACTCTACTGTCATGGTTAAAAAGTTATCTTCAAAATAGAAAACAGGTTGTGAAAATTAAAAACATTTACTCAAAGCCAATTGAGGCAACATCTGAAGTACCAAAAGGTCCCTTTTATTATTTAACCTTTTCATTAACGATGTAAAAAATGTTGTTAAATACTCTAATATTTTATTATAAGCAGATGGTTAAAAAATGTTCAAAAAAATTAGCTACAATGAAGACTGAGCAATTGCAAACTGATTTTAATAATTTTCTAGCCTGGTATGATGACAATGATTTGTCACTAAACCTAAGTAAATGCAAAGTGATAAGTTTTCACAAGTCTAAAACACCTATAATATATACTTAACATGATACAAAATATATATACTTATTATATAATATATACTTAACATGATACAAAAACATATAACCTTAAACGAATCAGTAGCATTAGTGATATAGGGGTATTATTCACCTCTAACCATGATTAATCTTTGACAGATAACGAAGTGGACTGGACACTACCTAAGGACACAGCTGTTACATTTTATGCACAATTATTAGGCATTTTTATGAAACCGTCCATTTAAAATTTAGGCAGAATCAGGAATACCAAATTGTCACGAGGTTCCAACGACAGGTTGAGGTATGCACCATCAAACACAGGTCTCGAGAAATATGCACTTTTCATTGGGGCGAGTAGAGTACGTCAACCTAAGTCACAAGATCCAGTGATATTTACTTGTCACGTAGAAACTCCAAATGTGAGTTTATGACATTTTCAAAGAATTCACTGACGTTAAAACTAAAAATGTGAACTACATTAATTTTCCCTTATTATGGTATGCACAAGGGGTGTGGTAATCAAGTGATTAGAGTGCTGGGCTACTGACCGGAGGGGATGGGTTCGACTCTGGGCGATGCTTGTGGGAACCCTCAACATCACCCACGCTGTGCACCATTTTTCGGGTAACAGGTCATCCTGGGAAATCACAGGTGGTACAGGGAAAGGAAGTGGCGACCCTAACCTGATGTGTGAATTTCTTATGCCATGGGGCTTGGTTCTGGGTGAGGTCTACCCTCGCCTACCAAACCAACCTTCGGGTTGATTACTGTGATTTTTGATAGTATGTAACTTATTTATTGAATTGCAGGGAAGATTGACATATTGAAATAACTTCTCAGGGCAAGTAGATATATAGACTTGTAGACTAGTGTATAATAAATAAATAATGTGTAGACCGTATCAAATAATAATATTCCAATGCTGTGTCATGGTTTAACAACATGAAAAAACTAGTGCCACTGTAAACATTTTAAGAAATCCATGATCCTGAGCATCAGTTACAAGGAACTAACTTTCTTCACAAATATGTACAAAATAAAAAGAATTTGTTGGAGGAATATTTGTGGCATTGATATATAAAATAAAAATTTTCTTTTTTTAGACCACATATGTTACAAAAGGGGGTGTGGTTGTCCAGTGGGTGGAACGGGCTACAAACCGCAGGGTCCGTGATTTTTTGGGCACCAGGTACTCCTGAGAAATCACAGGTAACACAGGGAAACTGGCCCCCCCTGAGTGGATTTTACTCCCCGTTAGGCTTAGTATTGCACGAGGTCTACCCTCTCCTATTGAACCAAACTTCGGGTTGATCACTGTAGTTGGTTATGTCAGAAAAATAGGGGGCATTCACCTTTTGAAGATATGAGAAGAATTTTGGAAAGAATACCGAGCAATGAATTGGCAAAAAAATAATCTTAGAAAGTGAAACAAGAATTTTCACGTGGAGAAGTAGACGTTTATGAACATCATCAGATACTTACCAATGATGCATATGGTGTGTTCTATTTGTTTTCAAAGTGATCTAAGTTTGATTTTTTTTGTTGTAGTTAGTTTTAGACATTCATCCAAGTATGAAAAAGATTGGATTTGATGGTATATGTGCCTAGTGGTTAAGATTTGATCATAAGCACTGAAACAGAGAAAAGAGACTAATTAACTTTCTCATGAAGTTAATACTTGGTTCTTAATTTCATAATTTGTGCATTTCAACTGACAAAAAATTACATAATATTTTTCATACAATTTACATGTTAAATAAAGTCCAAGTTCCATTATTTGCTACCATGCCAAAAGAAATTCCATATTTATCTAAACATAGAAATCAGTAGTAGGCTTTTTGCCTATTAAGTCTGTTTATAGATGAACATTCATCAACTCATCAGAGTCAAACATTTGAAAATGGTGAGATCTCAAGTGTGTATAAGAATATAACAAAGAATATAAAGATACCAAACAATAGTTAACAACCGAGTAACACACATCAAAAATTTTAAACCTCACCGATGGTAACACTTATAAGGTAGAAGTAGTTGTACATAGTTCTCGGTTCCAACCAAGTTCTCATCAACACTTAACTGCATATGTGGAGTGAAGTGATATCTGAACAAGATATTTGGCGAGATCAATTAGAAGTTGGATTTTAGCACATGGATCATATTTAGGTTCCCCGGGGTGATCCAAGATTTTTTGTATTGGCTGGGTGGGAAAATTTTTAGTACCAGCTGTAAATGGTTTCGTGGAAATATTTCATACAACCATGGGAGACACTGGGATTTGTGAGAAAACCAGTATAATGCAATAGTTGGCCACCTATTTACTATGCAGGCAATGAGAGCCCTTTAAGTTCAGGTAATGTTATTTGTTCACTTTCATGAATGAGATTCTGGGGATATATATGCACATGATGTAAGAAAACTATTTGTTTATTTCACCAGTGTATTCAAATGAGCATTAGTAAAAAAATTAAAGGGAAGTAACTAATGGGAGCTGCAGTAGGAGGGAGATGCGTGTCTAAGTCCTGGTAGCTCTTGATACCCCCAATGGGATTCGGGTGGGTGCTAAAATTCTTCGTCCCAAACATCTTCCCCCGAGTCAGCTAGAACTTCTCCTTTATCGAACTCTCAGAGGGAGATACTCTTCATTTTTGTGACAAAGTGAGTCCACCAGGGGGGCTATTCTGTAAACCTTTGACTCCAAGATTCGGCTTGGATTCGGAAGAACTTGCCAGCGACCGTGCACTCNTCCAAGATTCGGCTTGGATTCGGAAGAACTTGCCAGCGACCGTGCACTCCAAACGTGTGAGAGGTGGGGGGAATTGAATAAGAGCGGCGTCAAAACCGTGGGCGTCAAAACCAGGGCCATGCAAAACCGGGGGGAAGTCGGCTCTTATGTAGTATAGTGTACTATTACTACACTCGACTCGGCTGGGCCTGGATACCGACTTTCCCCCGGTTTTGCACGGCCCTGGG
>LYUA01002325.1:0-18221 GCA_002093875.1 Calopteryx splendens | reverse complement strand
AAAGGCCCAATCACTGAGCGCAGGAAAAACGCGCCAAGGCGGCACAATTAAAGCCTCAACAATGGGATGTGCATCGCCGAGTTTCCTTTCGATATTTCTAGCCGCGTCGCACCGAGGAAACCTGGAAAAGGACCGATACAGAAAAAATCATGCGAGGCCCACTGGAAAAGCACGAGTTCGACGCTGGCCACCACGGAACGTTTTCAGGTGTTGTCGAGACCAATTTGAGAACACAGTGGAACGCTTCGAGTACATCCGAGTAAATCATTTGCGCTGGCATCAAAGGGCGATTCGACACCTCGAGAACGGATCACGACTTGGCACTGCATTCTTCATCGACTCATTCTTCATTCGGACGCCTTTTGACGAAAACAAATTAGCATCGTGCGCCAGTGCGGGAAAGAGCCGAACTGGCCCGTATAAAAAAAAACAATGGCCGCGTCTGACCGAAAAATAGATCATCGAAAAACAGAAAACAATCATACCGCAAACATTTCAAATCATTATTCGTCTCCTGTAAACGTGGAGGAAATATTCACTATAGTAGATTAAACGCTCTGATGACTACATCCCCCATTCCTCAAAATGGTTTTAAAGGCAGAAAAAAGAATACTCAATTAGAGCAATGTTGTTTTGTCAATATTTACTTGAAAATGGTGAAGCTTGTTCGTAGAATCTAGAATGCCGAGCACGATCAAGTTACATAATGACGATGCTTAGCGGTTTTTTCTAATGTTACGCTAATCGTATGCGAAATAAAAATGTTTACTTATGGAAAAAAGCGGACACCGTATCGTAAAATGCTCACGGAGGGAGTTGAATATTCCTTCAGGGAGTTCACCACCTGTATACATCCCAGTATTGTTTTTGGAAAACGCTAACTCTTGGAGGTGCAAGTTGACATTTTTCCCCCCTCCCACAAATTACGCATTTCCTCCACGTACCTCGCTACATGCCCTTTTTTGGCAGATACTACTTTTGATGAAAAACAATGTGCACGGCGCATTCGAACGTAATCAGTGGCAGTGGCCCTTTTCTCTTCTTCTGGACGCCGATTACATCGACGGAAATGGGGTGAAAATAGTACAACACTTACTCTTTTCGGAATTACGCTTCATTCTCCAGCGAAGGGCCTTCCAGACACGTTTCGCCTCGAATCGAACCCCGTCTCGTCTTCGAGGCGATACGAATTTAACCGAGAGGGTAGTTTTAGTTCCGCATCATTTCCGTTTGCATTCATACACATGGACCACACTCCTAGGAGGCGGAAACTATCCCCCTTAAAAAAAGGTCAAGTCATTGGTCTCAAAATAACCTTTTGCAATTACAGGGCATTTTCTGCTGCGCACTCTTACCCGAAAGACGTTAAAAATACAGCACGTGATGCCCATGCGCTGAATGATATGGCAAAAACCCGTTTACGATCCTGCTGATAGATCACCAGAGAAGAGGCACAAACCCTGGAATACTCACGGATCAATTGTAGCGGACCAAAATTTGAATATATACGGCGGAAGAGGAATATATATAGCGATCACATCTCCACGACATCTGACCTTTTCCAAACACCTTTAGCCGACGTGAATTTATATTACCACCCTTGATTTTCAAAAAAATATATTCCAAATGATCCTGATTACTTAAAGAATGTCTGAAACATTTTGATTAATTTAATAATAATGCAACTTAGTCATTTCTTGAATCCTAAGCAGAAATGTATGCAACAAATGCGATAGATAGAGCCACTTCAACGGATTTTTGTTATGTGCTGAAGAAAATGAATAATTTGTTACGAAAAGTTTAAATTAATATTTTTTTTAAACACATAAGTCTATCAAGATGTCACATCAGGAAAACTGAAAAAAAAACAAAAATTTGCATGCTTTTCGGAACATGAACGGCATTATATTACTTCATGAACGTTCCGTTTGCATATTTCCAATGTTGCATTCATTATACGGTTAAAATTAGTGAAATTAATTTTCAAAAACAATGCTTCAATTTTCGCTAGAAAATATTTAGTTTACACAAACGAGTTTCAACGAATAAAAGAAAATATTTTTCGTTTGAAATGGATTGCGAAGTAATGGAATGCTAATTCAAATTTTATGAGCATCGATCATTTGGGTACAGGCTCTAAAGATCTAGATCCAACAAACATGGATTAAGTTAAGACACGTGGGTCTGGGGGGAGTTGTAAGGCGTAGGATCATCTTGGTTTTGACAGACACACTGTCGAAAGTCGAAAAGCCCGACTTTATGACACCCCAGGGGACCCTCCCCCCCCCCATTTCTTAATTTCCTCCACACCGCCCCCGCCCACACTTCTTTCGCCTCGGACACACCCATACACGTTTCTCTTCTTCGTCCTTCAAACTTGGAACATTAATTGCAACGAAGAGTCTCCCCACCCACCCACCACTCCCCCTCGCCGCCTTTCCTCCCTTCTCTCCTCCTCGACCCTTTCCCTGCCTTTCTATGTCTATACTCGCTCAACTCTCAATCCAATCAGCCCAGCTCACCACTCCTTGACCACTCCATTCTTCAACTGGTTCCCTATTCCCCCAATTTCCTCCAATCCTTCACAGTAAATATCCGCCACCGCAAGTTTCGCAATCCCACGCGAGGAAGAGTACATTTTCATACACTGCCATTACCTGCAATATAAACGAGCATTTATTTATTTTCATCAATTTCCCACACACCATCAACAACCTTCCTGCACACATTCGAACACATTTTCATGCCCTAATCTTCCCTGCAACATTTCGTAAAACTTCTCACAATTAAGATTTTTCTACGTTATAATTAGGCACATACATAATGGCTGGAATGAAAAATGTGATATTGCACTGCGAATAATTACTTTCCTCGATTCACTCGTAAGATGAACTGCACTTGGTAGTGCACTCTCACCCAGGATCGAAAATAGCCTAGGTCACCGGAAAAAAACGGACATGAGAGTGGACGATTGCCTTGAATGATTGCGAGGTCGGCGAGACAATGAGCTTAGTTCACGATTTGCAGAGAAAAATGGAGGCGAGGGAGTCGTTAGGCTGCCGTGCAGAATCCGTGCCTCGACGAACCTTCTCCAACCTCAGAGCCGGAAGCGTTGGAGGAGCCGTTGAACAATTTGACGCCCGCACAAGCGCAATGAATCACTCCCCTCAGTCAATAAAAATCCCATGCTGGTCTAATTCCGGGTGATTTCCCCGGAGTTTAACACCCGAACTTCGGCCAAAATAGCATTGCGTCATCACGTGCACTTCCGACGGCTACTAACGCTAAGGCACGAAATATCGCATTTCAATTGGCTAATACCTATTTACGGTAATACACGATGACGTTTCCCGTCTGACGGAAGTTTCCAATGAGGAACAATCAACGAACAAGGTTATCTAGAAATTTTGGTCTTTGACGCAAGGATTAAAAACATCAAGCGAGTGCTGGGAATTTATTTTCAATTTAAACAATTTAAAATCGTCAACCTCAGTACAGTGCAGCTTCTTCGTGGCCTTGGAATACGATTATATAATATATACAACGGAATATTTCATTGGAGCCTTAATTCCCAATTTTTTCTTAGGGGAGGGTAGTTTCTGGAGTAATTTTTCTAGTTTAAGCGTAATTACTTTATAAACCATGGTAAATTCCCATTTATTACATATTTAACCCCATGGAAAATAATTCATACAAAAAGATACGACGCATATCCAAAATAAAATGCAGTGAAATATCATGGATATTATTTTACTAAGGAAATTAAACTTACCTAAAAGCTTACAAGTTTCTTTTTACTACGATAACAACGATAAACGGCCGATCCAGCCAGCCCGACGGAAGAAGGAACTTCAAGAAAAGAACAAAAAGCGCAAATTGGACTCCGTCCTAATGTGCTTCACTGCCGTAAAACTCATTCATTGATGACTTATTACGGATCAACTCAAAGAGAAAACTTAACTCCAGGTTCTGTAATCAAACGACCCGGGCTCGTTCCGTCCCAGCTGTAACCATGAGCACTCGCATTACGTGGAGGGCGAATGGAATTTGAAAATATGTAAACGAAAAATTTCCGATTCACGGGCACATTTCTGGAACGTCTATAGCCCTTTAGTCCGGTCGAAGTTCACAACACGACTTGACAAGGCATTCCAAATCCCAACACAACTTTAGCAACGGGAAAGGAATCTCACTGTTATGATTAAGATCATTGGTCCATACAAATCTTACTGGTCACGAATTATTTTCAACACGAAGCAATATTGATTTTAGTTCGCCGAAAGATTAGTAAAAACAGAGAAGCCCCACCCGCACGCACAGTAAATCAACGCACCGCTCTCGTTGGCGGAAAACGGAAAATCTTAAGTAATCGTTTTAGGGCCACTAAAACGAGCATTACCAGGAGGCAATAGTAACGGCACCCACAAACGCCGCTCAAAGAAGACCGCCGAGAGGCCACGAGATAAAAGCACAAGAAATGATCTCCGCACTGGAAAGAATTCGGGCTGGCAGCAGAAGGAAACACCAGTGAAAGTAATCGCAACTTAAAATAACTAACCTTTAGGGCAGTGTCCCTCAACAGGTGCTCCGGGTTGCATATACTGAACTAAAATAAATTATGGTTATTTCTAAGATTATTATTCGTGGTACATGCATACATAAATAATTATACAATATTTTATTTAAAGTTTACTTTAAATCTTGCACGTGCGCCACGATTTACAATTTTAATATACAGTAAAATGCGAAAAAATACACTTTTATTGTTCTCAGACTCGAAAAATAAGGCGATTTAATACGCGGTCGATCACTGATTGGTAAAAAACTACCCCATTGGGATTTATCATGGCAGCCGATGGAAAAAACGCAACCGGAACGTCATTTACCTTTCTCCCTCTGCCTGCGAAACAAATAGAAATTTTAGCACCACCACCTACATAAGTGGAGTTGCTTGTATTTTATGTAGGTTAGTGAAAAATTATGGGTGCCAACGAATCAAAGATTGATGTCCAAAGAAGAAGAAGCTGCGTATTATTCAATAATTAACTCCGCCATGCCACTTCGAATTAGATGCTATTTTGTCTGCTCGCTTAACTTGAAAATAATTAGGGGGACGATTTCCCGACCACATTGGATCAACATCCCCGGTGTATTTTTACAGTTCGGAGGCAATATTTTAAGACAAAGATTTCAGTGCAATTGGAGATCTTTAATGCTGTGGAACATCTACGAGATGGAGACAACACATGTAATGAGAAACATGAATTTTCGTGTCAAGTCTGCGGTACCGTTTACGACGATGTGCTGGAAAAACATCAACCCGCGTAGTTCGACAGTAAACGCGGCCACCTGCTAGCCCGACAGTCAGGGGCTCAAATTACGGTTCGAGATTCGTGCGTCCAAGTAATGATTTGTTCTTGTTGAGCACGTCGCAGAACCTGAACGGCACAATTATTACTCCGGTTCTTATTTTCGATTACTAAAATTATAACTCCCCACCGACAAGCGTGCAGCAACATTTTGATCGTTGCCTTCCATGGATGGTTAATAGCTTCCTTCAATTAACGATGTTGTTGTCGGTACAGAATCGACTCCCATCGGTTGAAATACATATTAAGGCTTGATAAGAGTTTCAGAATCAGTTAGTTTGTACATTGGAGAAAAAATTCTACTGAGCAAAATGAGACATGTATTACGCCGGAAAAACCTATAAAAATATAACAAGTTGACTCATGATTTTTTTCTGCAATTCAGATGGCTAAAGTCGAAAGTAATCGAGTTTTCCGCAAATGTCCCCGAGAGCCGCTCCACGGGCACGAGTGTCAAAGGACTAGACTGAACATTCTTTGCATCGTGTCCCATGGATAAGATACCAAGAAAAATACATTCACTCAACTGTAACCAAGAAGAGGTGAGAAAATAATGAGCAACTTCTCTGTACCAAAAATATCAATAATACAGAGAATGGATAGCATTAAACATCTGCTCATAATTTTCTAAAGTGTCTGAAACAGTAGCCTTAAAAGCATATCATTGACGCGTGGAAAACTACATTTGGCAAATTTAGACTCGGAAAACGATCAGCGGCACGATTTTTAAAAAAATACGGAAGAAAGAATACCATCATGCACTTATTTATAAACGAAAATCAATTTCGGTATGTCATTTCTTTTCTCTCTGCCAATAAACGCACACAAGTAATGAATACAGCATCAGTACAGAAGGTGTGACACTATTTAGAAAAAATAAAATATATTATTACAAAAATTCTGACAACCGAAACCGCAGAATAAGAACCAGAACACGCGCCTTTATGTCCATCATAACTGAAATGTAGAACACAATCCGTTAAATTATACAAAATCAAACAAAATTACGAAAGTCACCAATAAAAGAAAAAAAATTCAAGCGAAACAATCGATCAGAGACCATTAGAGACGCACTCAAAACATAAGAGAGAAAGAAAAGGGAAATGCTTCGGCGAAAGGGAAGAAAGTTGTAGTGCAGTCAAAAGTTTGGCAAAAACTGATAACAAGAGAAATGGCAAGCTTCAATGAAGTTAAGGGAAATAAATACTGATAAATAACTGGGCCACAATGAGTTATATTTCCGCCGATTAAACACCCTTCATTGTGTTTAAGTAATAATCTTGGCACGATCATTAGGAGCCCACAATTAAAAATGTATCAGGTCGAAAATATTCCTGACCCGAACGAAAAATCCAGATGCCATAAAATATTGACCTAGGTGAACTATCTCAGCCACAACAAAGTAAAAGCTCTGCAGTTTGTGCCAATTGTAGTATTTTCATGTATACTTCAAATCTGAGTGCAAATCACAATCATACTGGGCTTCAAGGCCCCCCTTGCTGCAGGACAGTCTCTCAAAAGAATTTTACATAAACAAACCCTAAGAAATCACCTCTTCTTGGGATATCACACAGATTGAAATAAGTCATTCACATTTCATGCAACTGAGTAATGCAAAGTTATCATAGAAAGATGAGTTTAAATTATTAATCCATACATATTTCAATTACCTAGGGCCGATTCCAACAAAATCCAAATTCCAGGCCTAACGCGAGCCACTCATAACCAATACGCCTTTCAATGATATCAAACCAACTAACTGGAAAATAATCTGAAGCACAATTCATCGTCCTGACTAAAATCAGGCACCAAGCTGTTAATTTAAATTTTGCAAAATTCTTTCCAAGTAAGGATATTTATTAAGCCAAAAAAGTTAAGAATAAGCAGGAAAATTATGGCATATTCATGCAATTAAAAGAACAATATAGAACCCCGAGAGAGTTGCCTTTACAAAGCAATACTAGAAGAAAGAATGGATGGAAAAAATATTTGATAAGGCCAAGAATGGAATACCTACGTAATACATAAAATGGGGACATGAGGAACGAAGGGATTAACTTGAAGAAACCACAGTGATCCAGTATACCAGTAATTAGATATGATTGATTAATACCTTTGATGACGAATGAAAAAATGATAAAGAATTGAAATAGTAATACCAGGACAATAGGGCACCATGAAAGAATAGTTGCAAAACATGATCTGATTATGACAGCAAAAATAATTCACAATGATTATTTTGGAGGGACTACAAATAAAACAAATATACCTACCAACAACCATAAGAAATGACTTTTAAACATTAGAAGGACCCAAACATTGGACAACATTCCACTAAGTGGTAAAATTGAAATGGTTGGACAAATCAGTGAATATAATGATGGTTACAGTTGAACAGAACAAAAACTATTTTGCATCACAGATAATTTACAGCCTATAATTGTAATGACATTGCTATTGGTTCCTGAGGAAAGGCAGAAAAAATAGGAAGGTTTGATTAGAACTATAGAAAATACTTTGAAACAGAAATTGATGAAGTCTTAAGGATTTCGCACAAACTGGACGTGTGAAAGATTAAAATAACATAAATATGAGAGCATTGTTGCAAAAAAAAATAAGGGAAAAAAGGACATAATAACTGAAGGAAAGACAAAGGACGTAGAATAGCAGTGTAAATTCTGAGCACAACCTGCATTCAATAAGAGGTAAAACTTTTTTTTTTTATTTTAAATTCTTAAAACTTCCTTTAAAATCTAAATTTAAAAAAGTAAATTGTTATGGAGTAGTTGACCAAACTTTGCAAATTACATTTTAAAATACAGATGATGATTGCCACAATATATAAGCATTTCAGAGTGAAGGGATGTATGTACTTCATGCCATTGTGATCATAATGGTATATTTCCAAAAACACAGCCAAACAAAATATTTTTGTCAAAGCGGGATACATTTTCAATCCGATCTAAATCTGAATGACAAGAGGGAAATAAATTCATTTAAAAATATAAGCAACTATAAAGGTGAGCAGAGGCTCAGAAAGGAGAGGAGTGAGACAAGAGCCTAGATCAGTTTCCCAACCTTTTTTGGATCATGCCCCACCTCAATGCCACTAAGATTTTGATTACCCCCTTGGGCATAATAGCCAGACAAGTTCTGAGAAAGTCTAATATAAATAGGACTTCAAAAAGAAAACAAGTGGATAAAGCTGTTTTAATAACATTCCGGATGAATAAAAATTAATTATAAACTACACTTTAAATAGGTAAGTAACGCTATTTTCAAGTTTCCCCAAAAATATTCTAATTGCCCTCCTGTATGCTCCACCTAGTGACTATTCTCGCAATTTATTCAAAATCCATCGCAATGAAGGAAAGGAAAACCATTAAGCGTGAATGCCTCGTGCACGGGTTCTCATGACATCAGCAAATCACAACTAAATGGGCCTGAATCAAGTTCCTCAGTTGTATGACAGCGACATACATCATTTGCTGCGAAACTAATGAACACCTCCAACTCTCTTTCAACCCTAATTAATGTAACTTCCACTGACTAACTCTGACTATAAGAGTGTATGTAATCTTCACCCCTAAGGACAAAGTTTTAGGTATATATTTTCAAAAATTATACTAAGGAAAAGCTTTAGAATGACCCCAAATGGTTGGAAATAAACCAATTATTACAATAAGTGAACACAGAAGTGAACATATTTTAAATGTGTCAGACATCTTGAGAATTGTAAATCTTCATTCTTGGCAACAACGCAAAATGTTTTCAATCACATCCACTCCCCACCCACATACCGGTACCACTATTAAAAATCAATTCCTGTGCTTTCAATGCCAATGAACCCTTTATAAATGTAAATTATTTTTTTTCAAGTTTTCAGCGCACACTATGGGGTTGAATGTTCATTACTCAATATCAAACAGGCAATAGTATTTATTAAATTAATATTCCACAAATATACTAACTGCATACATAATATGCATAGCACGTTGCTTAGCAGTGCATTCAACCAATATTATATTATTATACCACCGTATTATTCACTTCTCCCCACTCCAGTGAAATACTGTATTCTTCGTTATAATTGTACAGTCAAACAATTAATGAAATGAATCAATCAAATATTAATCACAAAATTGTACTCCCATGTACTAACATACCTACATACACTTATAGAGCTAGAGTTCAGTTCTTCCCAATTCTTACTTTAGCCATAGGCCATTCAAAGCCCTTATTTGGGCAAATGACTAAAAAACTAGAATTACCTTATTCCCCTTATTAATGAATTAAAACTAATCCAGAAACATGCTGTTAGATGCTGTTTATTATTATTTGTCACCAGCAATCCTTGAAACTGCATTTCAATTTCATCAAATATTGAAGAATTCTGAACATTATTAATTATACTAGTAGCACAAACAATATGCAGCGACCAATGAAAAATTCACTGAGAATAAGAGAATAACACTAATGGCATAACTTAAGCAGTGTGGAATTTATGGCTCAGCATTATAAAAAAAGTCCTAAATGAAAAGTCTTCCTGTAAAGTATTCTTTGCCTGAGCAACTTCAATTCTATATAACTAATGGACAAGTTTGTTGTTTTAGTTTCTGTCCCCCACGGCGAGCAATAAAATGAAGGAAGAGCAAATGCGCAATCAACAAATAGATACACACAAGAATGATGGAAATGATATATGCACTTCTCTTTCATCTTTCTCATTCAATGCACTAGTTCACCAATGAGAAAGTTGTTTTGAATTTAAAGCACTTCCACATCAGATAGGAGCCAAATTTTAAAAGTGAAATAATCGTTCCATTTTTATTCATGAACGAGTCTATTAAAAGCAACATTTAAAAGTAGTTTTTTAAATACTTAAAATGAGATCAAGTTTTTAATTATTGTGGCCAGTAATTTACATATCTTCTTGTTTTTAAATAATTCTAAATTTTTATATATTTAAAACCCAATTACTTCAGCTGAATATGAGTAAATAATGGCAAGTTGTTCATCTCATTAAAAACTAATTAAACTTCGCTGCTACAACACTTTCTTTCTATGATTCATGCACAAGCACTGTTATTAGGATTCTCCAAATTGATAGTTAACATATATTAAGAAATATCCATTGATTCCCACCATAACTATAAAAGCATATAAGCTAACGATAGTTTTTTTCAGACAAAATACCACTGTAAACATTTCTATTTAGAGATGCACTCTTATTATATGCCTTATCAGAATTTTCTACTACTCTTATGAGTGTGCTTGACTGAGATGCATAGATGACAGTGACGAGAGTTTATGTTTCCATGAAAGTAAAAGGGCCATACAGGGATGGACCATAGTAGCTACCATAAATCACGCTCCTTCCATAGGCTTATGTTCGTATAACTGCATTAAATCCATGGCACATGAGAAAAATGCATATATCTACTGGTATCCCTTGGCATACATTCTAATTGTGGTGTTTTCAAGACATCAGAGGGATGCATGAGATTAATAGACAAACTCCTTGTAGTTTTTATAGCAAGAGAAGAAACTGAAAAGTGCTATACAGGCTCTCAAGGATAATTCTCTAAACAGCTGGTGTATACATTTCTATATGCTATTCATCTTTTAAAGGACTAATTTTCTTGCGTTCATTCAAGTAAAAATGTTTTTGGATTCAGGGTAGAGTACATTCTTAAAGGTATAATTAACATTGTGAATTAGAGAACGAAGCATGAACGGAATTCACTGCTATTAAGTGCACTCCAAATCATCATCACAATCTGTTAACCCTACTTTTCCAATCATTGTTGACCAGATGAATTAAAAAAACTTTTATTCCAACTCGAGTGTGTGCAATATATTTTTCACAGTTATTTTAACTGAAAAAGATTTTTTAAATCAAATATTGTAATAGAAATAAGCATTTAGAGGGTTCTGAGTCCCACCTCCAAGCCTCAGTAGTGTGAGTTGTTTAGGCTTTGTTGCTTCAACCCGTGGGAAACTGAATATAAAGCCAAGAGTGACTTACTAAGATCTCTGGGGCACATGGACCAGCAAAGAGCCAGAGAAGCTGAGCAAAACAAAAGCCAAGGAGTGATTACTGTGGGATATGTTCTTGAATTCTGCATAAATTTTAGTAATTTATAGGCGTTTGAAATGTATATGCACTTTCTGTGTTCACTGAAATTTTCCCAAGGTACATTGAAACATATATATTTATAGGATTTTGACGGGATCCCTCGTAGAATAAAAATAACGGTTATGTTTTCTTTCAACTTGTCATCAAATCAGGCAACAAATTCAAGCATGAAGGAAATAGCAAAAGAATCATTATTTAACAGACAATGGAAGTAACTCGGAGACTAAACTGAAATACCACAGCAGGTTATGAGAAACAATTTAGATGATGAATGAATGAATGGAATTTAGAATGAATGTTTATTTTCGACTGTCGATGAGAAAGACTAATGTGAACTCAAAGATGAAGTAGATACTGTGTAACTGGATGGAGCAATCGAATTTATTAGCAAGAGGAAAAGTATCCCTTTATTGTTATACGCATAATTGCTTGATACCTTGAAAAACACCAAACATTGACGGTGGAAGGCAACCCAAGTTTTCTGTATCAGAGTGAAATGATTTCAATCACCTCTCTGGAGAGTTTAAAAGATAAACCTAATGGAGTCCAAGTCATAACCTTACAAATGATTGAAATTTTGAATCATATGGAGAATAAATGTTATCAGGCACACTCAAGTTAAGATTACTATTAAATGATGCAAACTGATTTCACGTATATGTACCAAAAATTGGATGAGGTTTTACAAGGTTTTCATTATGAAATCAACTCTTTGATAGGGAAGTTAAAGATGGCATGAGCCACTACTTATGCAGTAATAATGATTATAGCTATGATTTCTCATAACCATAACAAGTACCCAAAGTTGAACGCAGACTTGACGAATACTGATCTCTCATGAATGTGGCTGTCAACCACATTTAGTCCAAAATAATTGTACTCACCTCACTGTATCCCATGCTGACAATTTGCTGATGTGCTTGCCGAAAGATTCCCAGGTCCTTGTCGATACCGTTGAGACCTGTGGATCCTGATGCAGCACTAAGTCCACTTAGCCCACTAGCAGAGCTGACACCACTGGTAGTGGACAATGTGCTGATGGTACTTGCGGCGCTAGAACCGTTCTCACCGCTGTTTGCAAACGGCAGGAGTGAGTTCCTGATCTGGGCAAGCGCCTTTTGGTGATAGCCCGACCGGGTGGATGACTTTCCCACTGCAGGGTTCATATTGGTCTGCTGGCCCATACTAGGCAGGAACTGGGAGGAGAGGGCGTTGCGCGTCGGCTCTGCACACACTCCCTCCTCTGGGGCGCTATCCCACCCTCACACATGAAAACACTCGCACAGGCACGGGGGGATGGGGGGAGAGGGGGGGAGAGCTTACACTGGCTTTCGCTGCCTCATGTGGGACATCATCACCCTGTCTGCTGCTGACCACATTGCTCCCTAGTCCCACCACCGACACTTATCCTTTTCACGAAGCATTGTTAGTGGCCAACAGCAATGGGGGGAACATTTATTGAAAACTTAAGCTCTGGCTACATTTCTTGCGACAAGAAATCGAAGTGTTACACCTAGGGAAGAATGAGAGACATTTTTAACCTTATCTTCAGACGACACATTGACAAGCCTCAAATTCACAATGCACTTTCATGGCATGTCATCTTCAGGAAATCACTCCGATTGCGTATACAAAATGTGAATATATTTGCAACTTCCTGTATTAATGGTTTTTAACAGTTAACACACTCACAAACACTCCTCGTAAATACTTAAAATGTGATTTCTATATATATCACTTTGACGAAATATTAAAAAAAAACATTTGACTGCACTGACTGGAGAAGAAATGTCAACTATAATATGTTAAATACCTTAAAAACGAAGTATGAACACAGTTTGTCCACATCCGTAGGCAAGAAAGGCTCAAAACAAAACTAATTATAGTTTCGAATGGCAATAAACACAACACATAAACTCACTCATTACTTCAGGCTTAAATTATCTCATCTTCCTTAATTCTTCACATACTCAATAGAAATTCTCTAGCACCAGTTATTTCACAGCTCGACACATCCGACGCAGAGTAAAGTTTGGTAATTCTCCACTAAAGTTCTCAAGACAAGACCCATGGCGAAACGTTCACACTTGGACGGATCGTTTATTATTTCTGAAATAAACAAGAAAAGATTCATAATATAAAATGACAAACATAAAATCATTATATTGGCGTTCTAAGTTTGGTCAAAACTGCAAGAGAAGTTCAATAAAACAATAAACATATGAGGTACGAATTTGGTGGGTTACAGTATTTGTTATCATACACACAAATTGATTTATAATCATAATTCTTAATAAACTTGCGCCTAGAGCCCAAAGATTCAACAAGTAATTCTCTCGCATGATTGGAGAAGCCCTAAATATACTGGCACAACACGTTTGTTCGTACCCTACTTATGGAATGACACACACAGAAAGCATGCAAAACTACAAAAACTTAATAATATCTACTTAAATATTTCACAATACCTACTACTACTTTGGCTAATTTTATCATCCCCAACGGTAACCATAACTAACAGTGTGACTATACCTTTTAAGCATAAAAACTCCCTGTCATAAGTATCAGGCGCGTCTCAACACAAACAAATTACTGCATAGTATACTACAAACACGTGACTGGGTGAACTGATAAATTAAAACTGCAGTTCAAATCATGACTTGAAACGACCATGCATTACTACGAATCAACAAGGGAATACTTCAACGAGAAAACAAAGAAATATAATTATAATACCACTTGATTGGCAAGCCACTGGTCGCCATCTTGAAGTGCCACATTCCGAAATAACGAGCTGAGCCTCTGTAAACGATACCATGATCTACCCTGCACTCGTACTGTCAGGAATAACTTTCTTGCTTATATTCTCACATTATAATTCTCCATGATTTATTCTGTTTGCAGACGTTTACCGTAATCTTGCTAACCTATTAAACACGAGCTGGTAGTCTTTACTATCATTGGATATACATTACAAAAACGAGATGCTGGTGTGGAATGTGAATTATGGGAGAATCTGTAACTGATCACAGAAGGGAAAACAAACAGTCTATTTTAATTTCAGAAATTATTTTTAAAAATTGAAGTGGTATGCGTTAAAAATTTATATTTAATGCTGATTATTAAATTTTATTTTTACCGTGAATACTGAGTGAGGCTCTATGTTCGGGGAGTGGCCCAAGAAATGTGTCTTTGCAGACCTTGAGCAATCAAGTTGCTCCACTACTGCCGAAATATTTTCCCTCTCATTGGCGTATTTTAAAACAATGACAGTTAATAAATAATGGTTGGAATTTTCCGTATTATGCCATATTTTCATGTGATCATTCAAATAATTTTCCTTTAAACTCCCCACGTTTATATCTTGTAAACCTAGATAGTTAAAAAAAGTGTAAGTCAATTGAATAATTCATTCTTAAAATATTTCCAACATTAAAACTGGTATCTACACTAAAATGCAACAAAAATAACATGGTGACACACTTAAGTTCACCATCTCATTAACACTTCTTGCAGGAATTACCGAAAAAAGACAGACGACGCACCGCCGGGAATACAAAACATTTTTCACAATTTATAAAAAAGGTCCATTTTTAAAATACGAAAATCTGCACTTTTATTAGAGTAATGAGGGCAAGATTTGTGTCATCATTTTCCTGGATAGCTTGCACATAGTTTTCGCACAACATCTGCTTCCCTCGAACGTACGAAACCTCGGGCGCTGTAAATTAAGCAGCTGTAAGTCCACTCCATGGTCCACTCTTCTCTTCTTCTCTACACTCACACATTGACATAGCGGGCGCAGCGTAGCGGCGCTAACGGCGTTATATGGTACTCGGAAAACAGTTAATGGCGGTGAATTTAAATAAAGATATAATGCATAAATTGCCTGATTTTGGTTCTGCATCAAAGCGTTCTCGTTTTTAAAGGTTATTGGTAACATTTGATTTTAATTCAAGCTATGAAACTTGTTTATAAAATGTAAAAGTAAACCCAATTATTCATTTCTCGTAGAATAAAATGTGCTCTCGCATCTGTGCGAAATGAACCATCGGGATCATTAATACACTGATCACAGCTCTTGAGCTCAGGCTGGAAAAGAATGTTTCTAATTTGAGAGTTCGATTCTCAATATTACCTAGGTTACATTCAATATTCGGTTACTAATAATGTAATTTCAAGTATCTTGTTTGAATATCAAATAACTAAAATATCTCTTTAAATTTATAATACAATTGTTATAAGTTGTATTTGCCTCGGACATAATATTTAGTAAAAAGCTACTTTAAAGTCTAATTTTCACATAGAAAATCGCAGGAAACCATTCCTTTGCAGGAGAATTTCCCTTTTAATATCTTCCTAACAAATCAATTGTCTCATGGAGTGCCTAATCCATCTGGTTCATCTTTTCCATGCAGCGCTCCAAATTCCCTTTTCCTCACCTACTCTTCCTTACACTTCCCCGTTTCACATTTTGACTTAACTAGTGCGCATAGTACCGGACCATGCATCTGAGGTGGGGGAAATCGTTGGGAATCTAAAAGCCGAGAAGTGTGGTAGCATAGCATCATGCACTGATATTTTGGTAACAGGTCAACCGCTTTGAGACAGTTGGTGAACTCCCCCTTCCATGCGGATGCAGAGTAATATGTAAATGTGGATGAGAAATGCAGTACATTGAGGGGAATAGCCGTCCCGAACAACTGAATGGGATCAATTTACATTCGTGTATTGATAAATTAGATTGTTATTGCATTCGAGTAATTGGTCTTTGGATTTTCCTCCTTTTCACACTTGGTCAGTCAAGAGATCATTTAGCACCCTCGTCATCATTTCTGTGCTCCGCACAGCAATGGCATCCCTCCGCACCCCCCTCCCTCCCCCTCTCGCTGCACACCCCCTCCCTGGTGTCACGTTTCCACCCTCCCGTCCCGCGATATTCCCCCCTCTCCAGGAAATCGGCTACAGACTGGAAATCCGATGAAATATGCGGAATGTATATAAAACGGGAAGGGCCAAAGAGGAAGGTTGAGGGAAAAATACATATATCAAATGCAGAGTAAGAATAATGAATATAAATCGGAGCGTATAAGGAAGCTGTACTCCAACTGTACCATGCGCATGCGCAAGGGACGATTTGAGGGTCGCAATCAGTAAACCTTCGGATAGGATCATACGCACAAGGTTGGAAAATGGCCAACCCCAGCGTTTTTCCTAAGACAAAAAAGAACAAAACACGGTCTCATGCCCTGGCATGCAATATATTAGTTTTCTCGCATTTCTCCTATTTTGACATTATTTTCTCCATTTCTATCCCCTATAACATAGGCGAACTGACGAATGTCAAAACTATCGCCATTCCGACTCTTATGGTTCTAAATTTCCCTGGAAACGCTCAGAGTAAAAAAATTCCATTCCATCCAATGATTTCCATGCACCATTTGCATAAAAAAGAAGTAATCATCAATTTATAAGTAACATGCTTGATGACATTATAAAACACGGACTTTGAATGCATTGATAAAGACAGGATTTGGTGGATACATTCTTACGAACATAAAACTCATAGGTAGTAAAATTCCCACTCAGAGTGTTTTTAGAAAAATTATCTAGAAGCTAAATTAAACGTATGTCCAGTGACGGGAGAGCCCCAGATTCAAAACCACGCGATACCTCTGCACATTTAAAGCCAAGTTCAAGCTAAGTGATTCCCTGGGTACCAAAATTTTGTGTGAAACTTCAGGAATTGGCCACCTTAGCCTTTTTATGTGAATTACAGAATTTCACGCTCGGTAGATCATCTTATGACGTAGGAGTGCCCTTGCGTCCATCATTTCACTCCCGGGGCTGAAGGGTTTCCTTCCTTCGCACTGCTCAGGTGAGAGGGCCCTTGGTGTCCGCCCTAGACGCAAGCGGAGGGGGGGAAAGTGCTTCTAAAGCACCTGGGAATGGGAGGAAAGAAATGCTTCAGGAGAATACTCCGTCAATGGCACGCTGGTGAGTCGTAACTACAAGTAGTGTAAGCGCATGATTTCAGGTGTTAATTGTGACGGTGAAATATATTTTTAGATTCCTGTGCAGTTAGAAACTACCGATCGAAAACTTTAAGGTCTTGGGTTTTTGAAACCAGAGGGGAAAGCGGATAATTTTGCGCCAAATAACCATGGCAAAATCAGTTCTACCCAACCTTGCCTCATATTGAATTATGAGGCAAAATAAATGCGGATTTAAGTTGATGGAATTTGAAACGAAATGTGATTGAAAATAATTAAACCACCGCACCCTCCCCGTACGCATAATTACCCTAATGAGGAAAAATAAATACTTTAAATTTGACTAAGAGACTATAAAAATATAATTTATCTTCATGGTGCAGATCCTTTGATTTCTGTCCACCCATAACAACAAAAAGATTTAGCGGCTCACGGGGAGGTGAAAACGTACACTGCGGACTTCCTCGAAAAAATCCCCTCGTTCGTTATGGCCTTCCGAGAAATTCACTGAACACATAAATAATACATTATTGAATCAACAGTGAACCAGTCTAAACAGCTCTTTTGTCTGTCATCGACCAATGAGTCGGAGCAGCATTCTGAGGGAGTACACAGATTCTAGTGCCGGAGGGTGGCTGACAGAGGGCGTTCTAAGAATGCGACAGTTTAATCTCAACCCTCCCCCCTCATCTTTATTATCACCCCCCCTCTTCTCTCCCC